>JACYGW010106168.1:0-96641 GCA_016696395.1 Antechinus stuartii
AATAAAACTAGTTTTTCCTCTTTTCGTGTTTTAACATGATGAATATGTGCTGGAAATTAAAAAAAAAACGGCACCATATGGTAATAAGCATTGCACTCAAAATGTTGTTAAGTTATAACTGTGTTATGGTATGTTTTATTGTGCCAAGCAGCAGTAAAAATAAGGAGAGTCTGTCACAACTACCGTGCTTAGTCTGCTATTGCAACTCTACCTCACTTAAATCTAATACATGTGCCAGTCAATACATCACCCTGTAATATTGTTGGACTTCTTCAAAAAACAAAACAAAACAAAACAAAATGAGGGGGGAACAACAACAACAGAGGCAATAGCACAAAAGCAGTCAATAGATGATATGGAAATGAATGAGCATAGCTATGTTCTGATAAAACTTTATTTAAAAATGTAGAAACCATTTTTAGCTCTTGGGCCTTATGAACAGTCAGTGTTCCTGGTTCTCCAACAGCTGGTTGGGAATTAAGAAAATAATGACCATTGACCTTGACTCAGGAATAACATCTGTCACTTCTTTTGGGTCTTAAGATTCTACTTCATTTGTACTCAAGGGGAAATAATCAACTACTGATCAGCAATTTTTGTTTTGTCCTTTCTAATCCAAAGAACATTCAGGTTGGAAAAAAACAAAAAAACAAAACCAGAAGTCAAATCAGAGTTGAGCTGCTCTGCCTAAGTAGTTATCACTATCCTATCTATCCAGATCCATGGGTGTATCCCTTTTTTGAGACTTTTCCCCAGTATAGCTAAAATATAACAAAACAAAATGTATTAATAAAGCAGATTAAAATAAAAAATGTGTTGTGTACATTTGAGCTGGGAGAGCCGGTTGTTAATTACTAGAACACCACTGAAATTTGTTAGCAATCATTAATTAAGCTTATTGACTTATGGTTTTCAGACTCATAATATTTATTATATATTATTATTTATTTTAATTATTGATTCATTTTATTGTTTTTTAATTATTTTAATGAGTAAATAAGCATTTATGTAGCACTTATAAGCTTGCAAAGAAAACTGTTAGCTCATTTGATCCTCACAATAATCCTAAGAGGTAAATGCTATTATTATCGCCAATTTATAGACAAGAAAATTGAGGCTGAGAAAAGTTAAATGATTTGCCCAGGGTCATACAGCCAATAAGTAACCAAGGCAGGATTTGAACACTAGTCTTCCCCCCCACACACACCTTTTTTTTTTTTTTTTTTTTTTTTGCTTCATGCATTTTATTTATTTTTAATTACCAAGCATTTATTTTCTCTCCCCTCATTGATTCTGCTTGCTCAAAACCTTTTCAATTTTATGTAACCAAAATAACGCATTTTTTTCTGTTATGGTCTCCTCTATTCTTTGCCTTGTCATGAACACTTCCCATACCCATAGTAACAAAGGATATTTTCTTTTTTGTTCCTCTTAATTTGTTTATGATACAACCTTTCATATTTATCAAGTATCCAGTTGGAACTTATTGTGGTATTTGGATATTTGTCTAATCCTGATTTCAATTAGATTGCTTCACAACTTTCCCTGAAATTTTTGCAAATAATTAGTTCTTAACCCAGTAGTTGGGGTTGATAGGCTTACTGAGACTTTGTAACTATGTTTATTTGTTTCGGGACACTGTGTGCTTGATCTGCTCCAAGGACTGACTTTGCTTTTTAATCAGTTTGAAACGGGGTACTATGAGGTCCTGTACTTTCCCCCTCTGTTCCCCTCTCCTTTACTCCCCCTTCATTATTTCCTATAAGATTCTTGACCTGTTGTACCTTCAGATGTATTTTATTGTTGTTTTTTCAGCTCTCTAAAAAAATTCTTTGATAGTTGAATTGTATAATGTTATAAATTAATTTAGCTAGTACTGTCTTTTTTATTATATTGATTCAGTCTACTCATAAGAAATGAGCATTTCTCCATTTATTTAGGTCTAGCTTTATTGCTATATGTTTTATAGTTTTATATATGTAGTTTTGGGGTATGTCATGATAGGTGGATTTCCAAGTATTTTATATATTCTGTAGTTATTTTAAATGGAATTTCTCTTTTTATCTCTTCTTGATTGGTTATGTTGATAAAGCCTAGCAATTTGTTATTTTATTTTATATTTTGTTTCTTTGCCAAAATTAATTGTTTCAATCTCTCTCCCGGGTTTTCTAAATAAACTATGCCATATTATCTACAAAAATGATAATTTGTTTCCCCTCTGGCTATGCTTATCCTCTCAATTTTTTTTCATGCTTATTGCTACCACTATCATTTCTCAAATAATAGTGGTGATATTAGACACCCTTGCCATTTACCATGTTAAGAAAAGTCCACTTATTGACTAAAAAAAAACAGAAATAGTGTTATACCTTCTTCCCTTTTTTGAAAATTATGACAAGATTTGCCTTTCTTCAATCTTTTGGAAAATTTCCCATTTGCCATACTCTTTCCAAGACCATTGACATTGACTCAGGAATAACATCTGTCACTTCTTTTGGTTCTTGAGAATCTACTTCATCCAAGCTAGGTGATGTACTCAAGGGCAAGTAGGTGTTTTTTTCTCTCAACTATTGATCAGCCATTTTTGTTCTGTCTCTTCTAATCCAAAGAATATTCAGGTCGGCAACACAAAACCAAACCAAACCAAAACAGAAGCCAAATAAGAGTTGAGCAGTTCTGCCTTCACAGTTATGACTGTCCTATTTATCCAGAGCCATGGTCTACCCTTTCTTGAGACTTTCTCAATAGAGCTCAAACAAAACAAAGGAATAAAGTTCAACTTTTTTTTTTTTTTTTTTTTTTGGTTGTTGTTGTTGTTCTTCGATTTTCTTCTCAAGTTCAATTGATTTTGAGCTTTAGTCTTCCTGTCACTCTCCTTTCAGGATGGAGCTATCCAGGAGTGTGCTGGAATCGACTCAAACTGGCTTATGAGAGGCAAATGATAAGTTTTCAATGTAAGCTTTGAAATGAGCAAAGAGGATTCTGGGAAGATGGTGGAGTAGGTCCGAAAATTCCAAACTCTCAAAATCTCCTTCCCCCAAACAAGACAAAATTGTGCCTCATAGAACTGTTATAAATAAGACTTGGGGCAGAATAGTGGTCCTCCTGGGACAGAAAAAGTAAGAAGAAAGATAAAAGGATCTAGGTTTGGCTAGTTCCCCTGACACAGTCAGTAGGGAGCTCTGGGGCTAACTGAGTTCAGAGGTAGCCTAAGGCCCAGCCACAGAAACTTTCACTTTCCCAGTGCAGTATGGGGAGCCTGGGAGTCTGAGTCAGGGAAGATTGAGGGAACCTGTGTTGATAAGGGAGGTCAGAACCAGGAGAAAATATCACAAGCAACAAGGGAAAAAACAATTTAAATATAACAGAACCACAATTAGAATCACACAAGACCTAGAAGTGGCTAAGACCATAGGTCTTGGAACACTACATATCAGAGCAAAAGAACTGGGTTTGCTATGGAAAATACCATACCCAGCAAAATGAAACATAATCCTGAATAAAAAAAAAGGGGATATTCATTGAATTGTCAACCTTTCAGAAATTTACTGCAAAAAGACCTGAACTTAATAGAAAATTTGACCTATAAGATCCAAGAGAAATAACATCAAAGATTTATTTCAAGGGACAAACTGTTTATTCTTTAGACATGGAAATATAAACCATATGTCTAAGATTGTCATTGTAAGTGGGTAGTTTGAAAAAGACTGGGATGGGGCTGAATATGATATGACTCTCAAACTGTAGGAAAAGGTAAAAAGAGTAATTAGGCTATGCAAATAACTGACAGAGGAATTAGATGGGGCAGGAGGGCTGGTACTTCTGGAATCCCACTCGCATCAGAAATGGGTTAAAGAGGGAACAATATAAATTTAGAAGGGTATAAAAGTCATTTAAATTAATAAGAAATAAGAAGAGGAGGGAATAGGGTAAGGGGGATATGGAAGGGGGTGTAGATTATAATGGGAATAGGATAAAGGGTGTAGATTAACGGGAATGGAATAATGAAGGGGATGGATGGGAGAAAAGGGTGGTGGGGAAAGGATAATGGAAGGATCCTTGGAGGGGGAAGGTTTAGGAATAGCAAGGCAAGGTAGCAGGAGTCAAAAGGGATCGGAAACGAGAGCTACACACAAACATAATAATAATGAGCTGGAGTAGAATTTATTAGGAAAAAAAGTAAGGATAGTAATTATTGATCTCAAAGCTAAAGTTAAAATAGATTCAATCAAAAGAGAAAACTAGGGAAACTATACTATGTCAGCCATTTTAATTTGTTGTTTTAGACTAGTCAAAACAACCAGATAGTATAAGATTAGAATATTGCTGTGATATAGAAAATGATGAGTTTATAGATTTAGAGAAATATGGAAAGAATTGGACCTAAAAGGATGTTTTCCACCATCAGAGAAAGGGAGGACAAACAAGCTTAATACAATATTACATAGATGTATATGAATATATATATATATATATAGAATTGTAGATATCTACATATATGCATGTATATGTATGTATATACATGCATATATATACAGAGAGATATATAGATATAGATATAGATGTCTGTGCTTAACTATAGCCTGCTTGGGGGAAGTAGGGGAAGGGAAGGAGGTAAAAAGAATCAAATAAAAAATAAATGAACTGATGCTGAATGAAACAGGCAGAACAAGGAATACATTATACACAGTAACAATGAGAATGAATGATGATCAGCTATGAAAGACTGTGTTCTTCTAAGTAGTTCAGTAGAATGGTTAGGAGGCAATCCCAATAAACTTTGGATAGAAAATGCAAAAAAAAAAAAAAAAAAAAGAGTAAAGTAAAAAGTGCACAGAAGAGAATAAAAGAAAACTTCCAAGAAAGCAAAAGGAAGATGGACAGTCCTGAACGTATAGTATTTATTATATATGCTTTCTTGAAAGGAAATTTATTTTCTCATATTCTGAATCATGCACATGGGAATGTTTTGTTTTCTTTTTCTGTTTTTTTTTTCCTTTTTTTCTATTTTCTATTTAAAATTTAACCATAGCTTTTCCCTCACTGACTTGCAATGATAATGACAAGTCAAGAATTCGTTAAATGTTCTAATCTGGGCAGACTGAATTCCAGCATATGCCAATCCCCCAGCCCTGGGCTAGGCTGAAACATAAGAGCCTTTGCAAAAACCAAGAAGCTAACCCTGTTCTAGCACAAAATGCTTGCTCTGATACTAGAACTAAGTCCTAGAACAAACAAGTTCTTGACGCTGTCCTAATACTAAGTGCCTGGCTTTGCTGTAATATGAATGAACAGAATAGCATTTATTAAGCATTTCCTTTATGTTTAGAGTTTCTCACTGTCAAGGAGCTGGCATTCTACCATAATAAAGGGGAAGGTTCAGCTGCAGGGCAGATGGAAAGGCCCTGCGGTCCTGGGAGTGTAGCAGCAAAGCTAATTCATTTTCTTTAGCATCTTGTCATTGATTTTTAAAAATTCTATCAATTTCCAAAAATAAAACATTTGCCAAGGCCAAGGACTTTGTGAGGTCTTTCTTTTCTTTTTTTTTTTTTTGGTGAAGCAATTGGGGTTAAATGACTTGCCCAAGATCACACAGCTAGGAAGTATTAAGTGTCTGAAGTCAGATTTGAACTCAGGTCCTCCTCACTTCAGGGCAGGCATTCTACCCACTGTGCCATCTAGCTGCCCCTGAGGCCCTTCTTTTTCTGGGTCTTCAGAAGTTATGGTCTGGGAAGTGTTGGGCCCATGGTTTGGCAAGTCCAGTGACCATTCCTCAATGGGCTGTCTCTAGCAGCCTTCGACAAGAGATGGTGGCAGTGGTTTTACTTGCCTAACACATGTGATCTCCTGTCTCTCCCTTAAGGGGCCTTGTTACTTCAGCCAAATAAGTTGGTGTATACTAATACTAATTGCCCAGGCTCCATCCTAATGCTAAGGAGTCAGTCTTGAGCTAGAGCTGAGTTACTGGCCACATAGCAGGATTAAATGCTGCAGTTTCTGCGCGGGCCCAAGTGCCAAGTCCTGCATTAAAACTCTGTGCCTAGACCTAGCCTTGGACTCAGGTCTGGGCCCCATGCCTAATGACCTCAGAGGTCCATTCCACCACTGAATCTATAATCCTCTGATCCTATTACTATGTGCTCAGCCCTGTAATAGGATTAATTGCTTGGCCTTATGTTAGCATCCCATGCCTCTCACTTATGCTAATACTAGGCACCCAGCTTTGTGTCAGGCCCAAAGATCTGACCCTGAGCTCATATGAACATGAACTGATTATTCTATTATATATTATATGTAATATTATATATTATATATATTAGCCCTAGGTTAATATTAACTGCTTAGGCCTGTGTAAGGTACCAAATTCTATGTCTGGTACTAAGACCAAGTTCATAATACTGTCCCAAGACTAAGGGCTTAGGAATATACTTAGGAAAGCCTTTAAAAAAATTAAATATATGCCCTATATAGACCAATTACCTAGCCTTGTCTCTGCACTTACATGTATTGGGTTGAATCTTGGGAATTCAACCCAAGTTTATGTCTAAATATCCAACAATATGAGTAAAAATGTCACCAATTCCCATATAAGCATTGAAGGTAGCAATGCATATACTGGGTATAGGACACCCTTTATTTCACTTCACAGAAAACGCCCAAAACAACCAAAAATATCCATAGCAATCGGTAATCAGTCAAGTTTCTTCTTTTTTTTCTGCAGTGGGTCTGAACTTCAGCCCAGAGACTACAGTCTTTCAGAGCCATAGTGTTACTCTATGAGTTGTAATCCCCTTGAAAAGGAAACAAATGAGATGCTGGATGGGTAACCTCTCAACATCCTTGTAAATTTTACTTTCACCTTAGAGCTTTGCGTAGCATCTTGTCTCCTGAACTTTCTTAGTCTACTGAGAGCTTGGATTCTCCATGGGAAAGAAAATGCAATTGGGAATGCTAGATAGGCAACCCCCTTCCTGTCAGAGCTATACTGTCTGACTAACTCGTTGATAGCAGAGGGCAATCTTCAGGTTTATCATTTCCTCCTATCATGGCTTAGATTCTCCTGTTGCTCTTCCAGATTTAGCTAGCCTATATGAGACCCTCTTCTCCCCAAAAGACTAATTGCCCAGGAACTCCTCTTCATTTTCTCTAGAAATAAGAGTCCCCGAACTTTGTGTCCAGAAACTTTTGTCTTTCCCTATGCATGAAAGTACATGTGATTTCCATGTGCTTCTGTCCCAAAGTAACTCCTTACAGGTTCCTGGGCCTACGTCCTCTCTTTAGTTCAATTGCTTCTAACCATCATATCTGGAGGGAGGAAGAATCGGAAAATGTCTCTTGTAGGAGATGATATTTGGGATGAATTAGGGATACTAAGAAATAGGGGTGAAGAAAGTGATGGAGGTTCTTTTTTTATTAAAGCTTTTTAATTTTCAAAATGTATACATGGATAATTTTTTCTTTTTTATTAAAGCTTTTTTATTTTCAAAACATATGCATGGATAATTTTTCAACATTCATGCTTGCAGAACCTTGTGTTCCAATTTTCCCCTCTTCTCCCCACCCCTTCCCCTAGATAGCAACATATTATATATGTTAAATATGTTAAACATGGTAAAAATATATGTTAAATCCAATATCTGCATACATATTTATACACTTATCTTGCTGTGCAAGAAAAATCAAATCAAAAAGAAAAAAATGAGAAAGAAAATAAAATGCAAGCAAACCACAATAAAAAGAGTGAAAATCCTATGTTGTGGTCCACACTCAATTCCCACAGTTCTCTCTCTGGGTGTAGATGGCTCTCTTCAACACTAGGTCATTGGAATTGGTCTGAATCGTCTCATTGTTGAAAAGAGTCACTTCCATCAGAACTGATCATCCTATAACCTTGCTGTTGCCATGTACAATGATCTCTTGGATCTGCTCACTTCAATTAGCATCAGTTCATGTAAGACTCTAATTGAGGTTCTTACAGGATGCCATGACCAATTAATTTTACAGATGTGAAGAATGAAGCCCAGAGTGATTTGCTCAGTCACACAGTAAATGTATAAGGATGGTATTTGAGCTCAGGTCTTCTTGACTCTAAACTCAGTGCCTGTATTGGTCACTGCAATATACCTCAGACCACATGAACAGAAAAAAGAAATAGATGAAGTAGAATAGCTAGGTCTTTACGGCTAATTGGACACTGGGACAGGGTGATGGGAGGGAAATGAAGAGCTGAGGATCATTCTAGAATTGAAATTTGGATGCTTGGAAGAACCCCAGTGAGCTCACTAGAAATGGAAATTTGGAGGAGGAGTGGGCTTTAGAGAAAAAAATAAATTTTATTTTCAACATACTGAATAAAATAGTATTTTCACCTTTTTGCTGTTGTTTGTTCATTTGCTTGTTTTTTCTTTCTCATTTTTCTCTTTTGATCTGACTTTTCATGCACAGTATGATGGATATGGAAATATGTTTAGAAGAATTGCACATGTTTAACCTATATTGTATTGCTTGCTGTCCTGGGGAGGTGAATGTTGAAAACTATCTTTGCATGTATTTCAAAAAATAAAATACTATTTTTTAAAGGAGACTTTATATGCTACCTTCTATTCTTTATCCTCTCAATTGCGCATGTCCTTTTCCCCAATTATGTTGTGTTAACCTATCTTCTTCTATTTATTCCAGTTCATAAGAGGCAGCAGGACATCAAGGATAGAGAGCTGGCCTTAGAGCTAAGAAGACTTGGTTTTCAAGTCCCACTTCTGACCCTATTGGTTCAATGATGCTGGACAATCCTCTTAACCTACTTCTCAAGGTGACCCTCTAAGATGGTGGTTCCTATCTCTTTTTCCTGTGAACTCCTTTCTACAAAAAAAAAGAAAGAAAAATTGTTATAAATCCATAGGGTAATTTAATATATACTAGTGATAATCTTTTTAAGACTTATTCATTTAGTTCTCATAATAACTATAATGAGAATTTCTGTCATCCAAAGCTCCAAATTAAAATTTACATTATATAATTATCAAGTATAAAATTGTATTCTATGTATAATTATAAAGATTGTATTGAATTTTATGTATAATCATGAAGATCAAATATAAAGTTATAAAAACAATTATAAATCTTTGATGTGGAACATCCTATAAGAATTAAAAGATATGATCCATCAAGCCCTCAAATGTTTATTATTATCTGCAAGACTTAATATTAAATTTTGTTCAACTAAAGTGATATTCAACAAAATTTACAAATTTTGTCAAATATAACATTTTGATGAAATAAGTTACAACTTGGAAGATGTTTAATATTTCATAATGATAATAGATAAACCTAAATTTGATGATGTACTTTTTTATTGGAATGAAAGTTTGCAATATTTGCCTTGACATCAAACACTGTCTTAAATCTTGTTCTAAATTGAGGGATTTTTCCTATTTGATTTAAAATGAGATTTAAATGAAAGGGCTCTCTCACACAAATATTTGATAGAAAATTATAGATGAGTTTTATAAGCTCTCTTGCTGAGATGGAAATTCATTTTTAAAATTTTTAACTGGGTAGCCAGTCAACGAAAATGAGTAGCTAGCTATGAAATAAAATATTTACTTTCTTTGAAAATGAGTAGCTATTTATAAAATAAAATATTAATTTTCCTATTGGCTAATGACAAGCACTATATTAAGTGATAAATTATTTGAAGTTAAATTGCATATATTGCTTCATTTTAAACAATTTTTGTATAGTCCTATCCTCTGGGGATTGGTTTGTGCTCCAATGTTGACCCATTACATTGTTTGGAAACAATTCTATGACAGGTTGAGAAACAGAAAGAATTGCATTTAGATGAACTTAGCATTTCATATAATTGCTTCACAAACACAAAAATTATTGTACACGGGATTATGATGGTTGTCGATTGTTGTGGAAACAAACCTATAATGCTTCAAACGTGCATGTACTTGTCACAAAAATGCATTTATAACAAAATAATATAAACTAACCTTTGTAAAGAAAAAATCTCTTCAGATACGACCTTTTCTTCTACCGCTGGCATTCTAACTACACTCATAAAAAGTCTACTAAACAACTGACTGGTGTTGCCAATCGATTCATTTGAAAATACACCAGATAATCATAAAAATGGAAAAGGGCCTACATGTACAAAAATATTCAAAACAGTCCTTTTTTTTTTGGCAAGAAAGTTGAAATTGAAGGAATATCCATCGTTTGGGGAATGGCTGAACAAGCTGTGGTATATGAATATAATATTATACTATTGTGCAATAAAAAATGAACAGGCAGATTTTTTTGAAATCCGTATTTCAGATTACATATAAAGATACTTATATGAACTTATGCAAAGGGAAATGAGCAGAAGTAGGGAAATATTGTATATAGCACCAGCAACATTGTGTGATGACCAACTATATGAATAACTCAGCTTTTCTCAGCAACACAATGATCTAAGACAAGTATTCATGAAGGAAACTGTTATCCATATCCAGATAAAGAACTGATGGACTCTGAAAGCAGATCAAAGCATATTTTTTTTCACTTACATATTCTTTCTCATGTTTTTCCCTTTTGATCTATTTCTTCTTTCACAATTATGACTAATATGGAAATATGTTTTCATTTGTGGAAGAGGGGAGGGAGAAATTTGGAACTCAAAATCTTGTAAAAATAAATACTAAAATTTTCTTGACATGTAATTGGGGCAAAAATAAAATACTATTTAATAAAAAAAGAAAGAGGGAAAGAAAGTAAGGAAGAAGAAAGAAAGAAAGAAGGAAAGAAAGAAAGAAAGAAAGAAAGAAAGAAAGAAAGAAAGAAAGAAAGAAAGAAAGGAAGAAAGAAAGGAAGAAAGAAAGAAAGAAAGAAAGAAAGAAAGAAAGAAAGAAAGAAAGAAAGAAAGAAAGAAAGAAAGAAAGAAAGAAAGAAAGAAAGAGAAAGAGAGAGAGAAAGAATATGATCATGTAGCCGATGAGGTACGGTTACAAGGTAACAGAGGGGAATGATATAGCTACTCTATTGCAGTGCACAGGATACAGGGCACCTGAATCTGACAGTTCATTGAGAATTGGTTTGTGCTCAAATTTTGTATCCTTATATTGGTTTGGAAACAATTCAATGACAGGTTTAAAAATGGAAAGAATACATTGTACTTAGAAGCACTCAGAATGGGAGGTAATTGCTGTGTAAATTCCAAAATTGTTGCACACATGATTATCATGGCTGTCAATCACTGAAGAAACAAAGCTTTAGGGTGCCTTAAACATTCACATGTTTGTTGTCACAGAGGAAAACTTCATTTGTAATACAATCGAACTATTATTTACTTCTTAAGATGTCATGAGTTTTCATTTATTTTAATTTAATTTAATTTTCAATTGTGCATTCTCTCCCTTCCTTCCCCCCCCCCCCCCGTCCACTAAGATAATAAAAACAAAATCCATTACAAATCTGCATAGTTGTGCAAAATGAATTCCCACATGTGGAAGGAAGGAAGGAAGGAAGGAAGGAAGGAAGGAAGATAAGAAAAGAAAGAAAGAGAGAAAGAGAAAGAAGGAAAGGAAAGAAGGAAGGAAGGAAAAAAGGAAAATAAGAGGGAGGAAAGGGAAGTGTTGGAGATATAAAAATAAGAAAATGAGCTATTCCCTACTCTCAAAAAGTTTATATTCTAATAGGGGAGGGGAAAGGCTATACATAGAAGGGAACTGAAAAGTTTGCATATTGGGAGAAGAATATGGCTAGGGATTCACCAGTCAGTTAGCCTGCCTCAGAGTGGGGTTGTCCTTAGCAAGGCATTACTTGTCTCCCTTGATAGAATAGCTTATTGAGATTGAGGTGATTTCATTCTTTTTTGGCCCCACACCTAGCACAGTGCCTGGCAGAGAATGGGCACTTAAGAAATGCTTCTTAGTTGATTGATTGATGGATTGATTGCTGAGTTCAATATAGAGATCAAGGTAAAGGCATAGAAGTTATCAATAGGGAATTTTAGTTATCCAGTCACCAACTGAAAGAATTCTCTCAAGAACAGAGCAGTTAGTATTTTTTTAAATTTGGTTTAATGATCATTTCATCCTAAAAAAGGTAGAGGAAGGAAGAAAGGGAAAATTTATTCTGGGTCTATTTTACCAAAAAGAAAGAATTCATTGGTGAAATGGAAATGTTAGGAATCTTGCCGAAAATTGTTATATCTTAAAATTTGCGATAGAAGAGCAAAAAGAATGGTCAGATTTGTGTTCTAGATTCTGAGAAAGTAGATTTCGAAGGATTCAGAGAAAGTATAGGACAGAATTCATGGATTACAATTCTACTAGGCTAATCATTCATTCCGAGAGAGATGGTAAACTCAAGAATGGATTTCTGAAGGCATAATGAGAAATAATTACAATGAGGGGAATAAATGGAATTGTTTACTAAAATCGATGTGGACACATGGGGAACTCAGGGACCGCTTTATATTTCTAAAAGACTTATAACAGATACAAACAAGAGCAAATAAGAATAAATACAAATCATGGCATGCTTCTGTATGAATAGAGCAGAGCAGGAGTGTGAAAATTCATAATCAATCAAGGTGAATGAGGAAAGCTAGTGAGAACAAATGGTATTTTAGGTATATTGGGGAAAAGAGGAAAATCAAAAGAGGATAAAATCCCCGGTGAGTATGAATAGAAAAATAATCTGCAGAAAGTAATTAGAGCCACTTAGTCGTTATTTTGCTTCTGCCAAGGAAAATGATCATTTTGATTGGAAAGGATAAAATAATAATAGCAAAGAGGGAGTTAGAAAGAGAGAAAAGTGAAAGGATAATAAAAGAATACCGAATGGCTCTCGAGGAGTTCAAGTCACCTGTCTGACCTGAAGTGCACACTTAGGTTCTTTGGGTTTAGTTATATCTAAAAGACCATGGAGAAGAGGAGATGTGTTGTCGGATTGGAAAAGAGTCAATGTCCCCAGTTTTCCAAAATAAATAGAGGAGCTCATATCCTACCGAAGTGAAAGTAGTGTTCTGAATTTTAACGCCTGGAAAAAATCCGGATTATATTCATAAAAAGAGTGGTTCACGAAGATCTTGAAAATCAGCGGTGATCAAAAAGAATCAATATAGGTTTCTCAAAAACAAGTCCTGTCTGACTTCCCTTTTTCAAGGGCTTACCACTGTTACTGAGCTTTGGCACATACCCATATCGCCCAAGATGGAGGCACCTCCACGGCAAACATAACGGATTTGCTTCTGTGAGAAGGGATTCTGCGTTACCGTACCACGTGAGTGGGAGTAGTCTCTTTCAATTGGTCATGTAGCTGGCACTAGTTGCGTCTTTAAAAATACCAGACAAGAGCAGATTCTGGCACTTTCTTTCCGGTATCGCCCAGGAGCGGAGGTCTTGTCTGCCCATGTACCGGGCTGTAAGGAGGAAGGGTCACCTTCCCCTTCCCCTTATACCCTGTGGCTGTGAGAAGAGTTCGGGGCTTTGGTTTACTTTTTCTTTTTAGTTCTGGGTACCGAGAGTGGTAAAGTTCCTGGACCTAGGAGCTTGAGTCACAGAGACCATAGGGCTAGGATTCCTGGGTGTGGCTGAACGTTGTCGCCAGCCCAGCAAGAAACCGAAAGAACCGGCTACATAAGACCAGGTGGGCTTCAGACTTGGAACTTGACGGGACCGATGATATTTAGGAACCCATCGAAGCTGCGGACTTAATGGATTCACTTATGCTTCCCTTTCCCAGAAGCGGAGAGATATCTCCCGAGGTAGGTGATGAGAGAATATGTATGTTTGTTCTTGCTATATCTTCAGTCAGTATTCCTCTAGAAAAGGTAATAGGCCTAAAAATGAGGGGATACAGTTTGTGGGGGCTTCAGCCCATGAGAAACTAGATAATCCGACCTGCTTACAGGGTACTAGAGAACCCTGAAGGAGGGGTGCAGTGTAACCTGCCCCACCCAAGGGCAGTAAGAACCGTTTAATGGGTAGACGCTGTTATTCCAGACACCACCAGAGCAATACGTATAATAGGCAATGTAGGCTACATACATCTGTAGCAAAACATTTGCTAACTTTTTGTGGAAAAGGAAACGTATTAGATGGATTTTAAGCTAGTGAATATCGAAACCTAAAATAATCGACTTCCGAAAGAGGCCTTAGCTAGGGTGTGTCTGGGATCTGTGCTTAGATGGCTGTGCTTTTTCACATTTGGTCAGTGACTTGGATAAAGGGGGAGATAACAGACTTGGGAGGGACAACTAACACCGAAGGACAAAAATTTAGATTTCCACAACTCAGAAGCAATTTAAAAGCTAAAGCTTCCAGAAAGTTTTACGTTTCCAGAACCTATCATAGCATTTGACATACAGCTGGTGTAATTAATACTTGTCAAATGGAATTGGATTGAAACCCTGCTTTGCCATTTTCTTCCTGCTGATCTGGGTCAAATAATGGCGCTCCTCTTGTCTTTTAATTTGCTCATTTGTAAACTCTGAATCTGGGATCCAGTTAAACTCTGGGCTGAACTAAATAAAATGAAATCCAATATGGATCACCAGAAAACCTTCCACTAGGTTTTCTCCCAACTCACCAAAAAAGAAACAAAACCAAAACCCCCAAACCCTCACCCCAACTTTGCAAGTACCAGATCCGAGTTGGGGTGGGGCTAAACAACAGTTGAGCTGAAAAAGATCTGGGGGTTGGACCGCAAGCTCTATATGAGTCAACACTTAAGGTGGCTGCCAAGAAATCTTTAAGAGAGGCAGAGCTTCTAGGACTGAGGAGGTGATTGTTCCATTCTCTCCTGCCCTGGTTGTCCCTTATTGGAAGTATTTTGGTCAGTTCTGGGAGTCACCATTTTGGAAAGAGTGCCAAGCTAGAGAGTATCTGAAGGAAGACAACCAGGATTCTGAAGAGCCTTGAGTCTAACTAAATAAACAATTCGGGATGAAAAATGCTCCTGGGCTCCTGACAGGTAACGGACTTAGGGTTCAAACGGAGACACATTCTTCAATATGGTCAAGGAGGGAATTTGTTTTGCTTGACTGTATATATTTATAAAGGAGTTTGTTTTCCTTGTTTTCTCCCTGGGGGATATGGGGAAGATAGATGGGGGAGAATCTGAGCTAAAAGTAAAATGAAATTGAATTTTTTTAAAAGCAAGATTAAAGGAACCAAGGATTCTGAACTTGAAGAATAGAAGAGTATAAGAGAGAAGTAATGGACACATGCTACCATGTTAAATGAACAGAAGGGTTGTGAGGTGGGAGAAAAGTTGAGGCTTGTTCTGTTTGCCCCCACAGAGATGATGTAGGAACAGTGAGTAGTGATTGCAAAGAGGCAAGTTGAGGCTTGATGCTGGAATAAAATCATACACACACACATACAAACTCATGAAAATTAGTGGAATGAGCTGCTTTTGGAGGTGGTGAGTTCCCCCTTCCCAAAAGTATTCAAGTAAAGTCTGAGAGACCATTTGTTGGATTAAATGGCCATGGAGGTCCCTTTTAATTCTGGAATTTAGGGGTTCTGTGCCACCCAGTCCAATCCTTGGTTTATGTGGCCAGTTCATTGCAGAGACTTCCTATGCAGTCCTAAGTGTCCAGGAGTTTGCAAAGCCTTTGTTAAAAGGCTGGCTGGGCTGACACTAAATATAACGTCTTGTTCTAGGGCTTTGCCCTGCCCTGAATTGCCTTCTTGGTGAATGGCACAGTGCGTAGAATGAGCCAGTGACTTGGAGTCATACTCTTATTGTCTATGTGGCCCTAGGCAAGTCACTTCCCCTGAATTTTTCTGTTTCCTCATCTGTAAAATGGAGATAATAATAGAACTCACCTCTCAGAATTGTGAGGATCAAATGAGATCATATTTGTAAAGTGCTTAGCAAACCTTAAGCACTATGTAAAAAAGTAGTAGTAGTAGTAGTAGTAGTAGTAGTAGTGGTAGTGGTGGTGGTGGTGGTGGTGGTAGTAGTAGTAGTAATAATAGTGATAATAGTAGTAATAGTAACAGTAGTAGTAGTAGTGGTAGTAGTAGTGGTGGTGGTGGTGGTGGTGGTGGTGGTGGTAATAGTCGTGGTGGTAGTAGTAGTAGTAGCGGTGGTAGTAGTAGTAGCAGTGGTAGTAGCAGTAGTAGTAGTAATAGTAGTAATAGTGGTAATAGCAGTAGTAGTGGCAGTAATAGTAGTAGTAGTAGTAGTAGTAGTTGTTGTTGTTCTATAAACATTGAGGTCCTTTCTAGTTTTTTCAAAACATTTATTAAGTGCTAGTTATATGCCAAGAGTGGGACAGCTGGGTGGTACAGTGGATAGAGGGGTTAGAATCAGGAAGACTCATCTTCATGAGTTCAAATCGGATCTCAGATACTTCCTAGCTGTGTGATCCTGGGCAAATCACTTCACTCTGTTTGCCTCAGTTTCCTCATCTGTTAAATAAGCTAGAGAAGAAAATAGCAAAGCACTTCAGTTTTCTTACCAAGAAAACCCCAAAATGGGGTCACGAAGAGTTGGACACAGCTGAACAATGTGTGCCAAGAGCTGTGCTAAGCACTTTAGATATTGCTTAGGTCCTTGGCACATTCTTGCCCACTTGGCCACTGAGGTAGTATTGAGCTGTGAAAAATAAAGTAGGGTACTGAAGACATTTCATTAAACAAGTTTGTTGTATAGTCATTTCAGCTGTGTCTGATCCTCTATCCCCATTTGGGGTTTGCTTGGTAGAGATACTGGGGTGGTTTGCCATTTCCTTCTCCAGCTCATTTTACAGCTGGAGAAACTGAGGCAAACAGGATGATGTAAGTTGCCCGGGGTCATACAGCTGGGAAGGGTCCTAGGCTGAACTTGAACTCCAAGCCCTGTGCTTTACCCACCAGAGCCATCTAGCTGCCCTAAACAGATACTTAGAGATGCTGAAATGCCTACTGTGTGCAAAGCATTGTGTTTGGCTGGGGATGGAGGCTACATCTGCTCAGCAGTTCCCAGAGTATGATCCTGAAGAGGATTTGAGTTTATTCAAGCTTATCTAATTGAGACCGAGTGTCTTGGAAAGTATTCTTTCCTAGGCTCCCTCCTAAGCCCTTTCTGGGCCTGTGTACTTACTAAGTACTTACTAAGTACTTACTAAGGCCTAGCTCCATGCTGGGACCAATGCAATTCAACAAAGGGAAGCAGTGTGCTCATTCCCCAGCCCTGCTCTGGGCCGCCACGTCCAGTCCCCGAATGCCCTACAATACCCAGCACTGTGGGAGTTTATGAGGCCTCCCCTGGGCCAGACTCCATAATGGTGTGGTGGATCGTATTGGACCTGAAGTCAGAAAGGCCTAGATTCAAATCCAGCCTTCATCAGAAGCCCTCAACAGCTTCTCTTTCAACTGAGAACAATAATACCCATTGCACCTGGCTTCCAGGGTAGCTGTGAGTCTCCAATGACCTAATGGACATAAAATGCTTTGCAAACCTAAAAGTGCTATTTCAATTTCAGTTATTTTTATTGCTACTCTAAGCTCTATTTGGCTCGATTTTTCTTTCCTCTGCATATTCTAGTCATCTCTTGGAGCCAAATTTCAATTGCCAGACTGCTGAAGCATCAGATTGGAGAGCTATTGCCTGGCTTGTTGGCCAAGAGCGGGGCAAAAGCTGGACTCATTTCCTCTTTTTCTCCTAAGACTTTGAAAGTGGAGTCCTGGAATCTGGGGTGTGGTGGTAAATGTTTAACAACTGGCTCTCCAAAGCCACGGGCAAGACACACTTTTCGGTTTCATCTAAAATATTAACATCTTCTCTGATTTTCTTAATTCTACGCAATCAACAAAACCATAAATCAAACACTGGTTTGTAGCATTTTCGATTTCCAAGGTGTGATCGTTCACGCTGAAAATTTAACAATTGGCTCAAACTGGCTCCTGCACATCCCTCGCTGGAGGGGGTCTCAAAAGAATTATCAACTGTAACAGTCATGTGAAAGAACTCTCCAAGCCACTGACAAAAAGGCAAATCTGAACAATTTATCCCAGCAAATTAGCAAAATGAAATATGGTTAGAAGAATTATAGATGTGACTATATATAGAATTATATATAGAACCATATATAGAATTATAGATGTGACTATATATAGAATTAACCTTTATTGGATTGTTTGCAGTGTTGGGGAGAGGAGGAGAAGGAGAAGAATTTGGAACACAAGGTTTTGCTCTTTCCTTGTCTTCTCCCTCTACATTAATTCACTTGTTGATCTCATCAGCTCCCATGGGTTTAACTATACTATAAAAGCAGATGATTCTCAGATGTATCTAAGTGAACTCTGACCTTGCTGTCCCAGAATGAGATTTGCTATACCTTGCCCCCTCAAGATCTTCTGTACTGCTCAATCCCTCAGTGGCTGTGTTTCCCCTTCTTATTAAACCAGTAACTGGTTCTGTGTAGACATTTACATCAATTAGCTTTTATAAGGGGCTTTTTACTTCAAATATACAGTGATAAGAAAAGAACAGACCCTTAAACACCCTGGAGACACATCCTCCCCAGCCTACTTTATAAGGAGAGTGGATTCGTGACACAGCTTCTATATAACATTGGTCCCATTCGGTTCTTCTGGTCCAGATAGGTCACAAGACCTGAATGTACCAAATGGGTCCTCCTCTCAGCTACCACTGGGCTAGGTCCCAAAGTTGCACCTAAAGTTCATTCTTTGTTCTTCTGGTCACTGATGCCAAGATAGCTGCAAACTTAGATGCAGGGAGGATAAGATTCTTGCTCTCTAAGATCTGAGGCGCCGACCCTTTCACCCATGATTGAAAAGAACACATTTAGAGGCCAAGGATTCAGGCCCATTTGGGTTTTTTTTCCCTCTTGGAGCCCCATGCTGTCCCCAGTTGGATGGACCCAAGACCTCCCGCCTTGTGGTTTTATCTCTCACTGTACTCTGTCAGTGAAAGATTCTAACTATGAGCAGACAAAAGAATAGCCATTACTTTTTTCAGTTGTGCTGACTCATTGTGACTCCATTCGGGTTTTTCTTGGCAAGGATACTGGACAAATTAGTCATTTTCTTCTCCAGCTCATTTTTTCAGATGAGGAAACTGAGGCTAAGACTCTACTCTCCTTTCAAACTGTGAAAGATGGTCCAAACATATCATTTCTCTGCTCAATAAACTCAAGTGGTCCCCTGTTCCCTCGAGGAGCAAGCATAAACTCCTCTGATTGGCATTTGAAAATCATCTCTGGAGAAGAAAAAGAAAAAAGAAAATTGTCTTCTGGCCTTTTTGAAGATGTTCTCAGTTCTTACTACAATTAAGATTCCTCTTAACCATGTAGTTAGCAGATCAAAAACAATTATAGGATGTGTCTAATGGTGTCTCCAAGGTGTCCGTATTATATGTCATCATGATTCTCCCAGAAATAGGCTTTTAGGCCTCTCTTGGGTAGGGGATTCACTCCGTCCCAGCCCAGTGTTAAGCTCTGTGTATCTGGATCATAAAAAAAGGGAAAAAAAACCTCAAAAACAAAAAATCCAATGAAACAAAGTGGGATCGCAGGAAGTGCTTCTTTAAAGAGACATTTGAAGCTCTCATTGAAGAAGATGAATTGGGGGAAATGGAGACTTCAGACTTTAGAGGAAAGGGAGCTTCTGTCTGGCAGTGGTAGCTATTCATTTCATCTTCATTGTAATGAGTGAGTCTCTGAGACTTTTGATTTCCGAGTCTACTCTGAAGTCTTCAGATGTTTAACCTTGCCTGCTGAGAGCTTGCCTATATTTTACTCATTTTGATTCTGCTTTAGAGAAATGGAACTTAACCTGTACAAGAGTGACTAATCAAGCTACCAATAAACATTTAGTAAGCACTTCCTAAGAGCCTGGTGCTATACTGGGGGAAGTGCTAGAAAAAAATCAACTGATTCTTGCCTTCAAGCAGCTAACATTCTCATGGAGGAGGGAACATCCAAGCATATGAATAGAGAGAGAATACACATCAAAAGCTTGCAAGGTTGTTTGGGGTGGGGGGTTTCTAGCTGCTCCTGCACCAGTACTTTGGCCAGCAGTTGGAGCTTGGGCTGAATCTAGAAGATGGAAGACAGAAAGAGCTGGACTCTGAGAGGTGAGATTGGAGACCACCATTTGTAGGCAGAACAGCTACTGTTCTGGAAGGCCCTTAGAGGAGGAGAATAGTGAATTAAAAGCTCTGAAAAACCTCTAGTGGCTAGCTTGAGAAGATTTTCAAATGCCAATCAGAGGAGTTTATGCTTGATCCTTAAGGGAACAGGGGACCCCTTGAGTTTATTGAGTAGAGAAATGATATGTTCGGACCATCTTTCACAGTTGGGAAGGAGATTAGAATCTTAGTGGAATGGGGCAAATCCCTGCCAGATGGATTATAATTATTGTCTAGAAATGTATTCATACCTCTTAGACTGGGCAGGCTCAGCTAAATGGCCCAGTGGATAGAATGTCGGGCCTGAGTGTGGTCTTTTTCTTCTTTAAAAATAATAGTTCTCTCTGGGTGTGAGTAGATTTCTCGGGGAGGTTTTCTGGAGGCAGCCTTAGTTTCAGTTAAGAGTAATAATCACCCAAAATTCAGCCAGCTGGTAAAATGCAAACGTTTATTTTCTCCTTCCAAAATAGCCCGGTTAGCTTAGATGCCTATCTTTCTGCTTGGTTCTAAGAGCTCTTGCAGCTTTGTCCTTTGCTTCTGCCTCTGCTTTCCTCAGCCTCCAGCCAGCCAAGTGGAAAATGGAATGAATCTCTCTTGCCTCTGAGAGAGGGCTTCTGGCTCTCAATCACCCAGAGTGCTCTGTGTCTGTCCCAGCATGCTCCTCTCCAATCTAATTCAGCTGAACTCTCTTGACTGAGCTTATATATGACTCTTCTGAGAGAATGGGATTATGGGTTTTCTTCCCGAGTGCTCTCTGGCCCTAAGAGCTTCTAGGGAGGTGTGAATTCACAAAGTTACAAAGTTTACTTTGTGAATTTCCCATACTTGTGAACTCCAATGAGTACTTAAATACTTCTTGCTTATATGAGCTCTCTAAAGGTGTGAACACAAGAATTGTATCAATTAGTTCTACTTAGTACCTTGTTTCAGGTTCTGGCCCAAAACATCTCCTTATAAGATCAGATCAATGATACTGAACCATGCTAAATTAGATAATTATTGTCTCTATCAACTGTAATGACTTAACAGTTTGTAAAGATTCCAACACCTGAGGTCAGAAATAGTCATCTTCAGGAGTTCAAATCTGACTCCACTTACTACTAGCTGTGTGACTCTGGGCAAGTCACTTTACCCTATTTGCCTCAGTTTTCTCATCTGTAAAATTAGCTGGAGAAAAAAATGACAAACTTATCCAGTACGTTTGCCAAGAAAGCCCCAGAAACGATCATAAGGAGTCAGACACAACGGAAATGATTAAACAACAGACTGGACTGAGATCAGGATTTTAACACTAACAGGAAAAAGTGGAAGGTACAGGAAACCAACTTCAATCCATCTGGGCGTGTGCAGAGGGACTAAGAGAAATTCTGGGCCTTCCAAGCATTGGATCTAGGAAGGAGTTGGAGCTTGGTGCCTTTAGCTGAGATTACGCTTCCAGCCCTCCCTCTGCATCTTACTGCCAATGGAAAACAGGTGCCTCTGGGGCACCACCCCAATTATTCAGTAGAACTGAATGCCCACATGTACCATGTGGGCCATAGGAGATGTATAAGACATGACTCATGTCTCAAGGTGTCTAAATGGGGAAGGAGGACAGGGTAATATATATCTAGATACAAGAAAAGTTCTAATTCTGGCCATAGAGGGCCAAATGAGAATTACAGATAGTTAAGTACCCTAGGCCTTCAAAAAAAGGAGGAGACAGCAATCAGTGAAGGCATCCTGGAGTAGGTGAGCCTTCAGTTGCACTTTGAAAGAAGGGAAAGACTTCACAAAGTAGAAATGAGGAGAGAAAACATCTCAAGGAAAGCCGAGAGATGCACGCCAGTGTTGTCAAGGACCAGCCCAAAATATTTGTTCATTTGACAAGAGGGGAGGCTTGGTATCCTCAAGTTCAAAGTCTTCAGTGGGAGGAAAAAGTTAGGTTGTGGAGGGCAACTTCTAGTCAAAGGAGATTGGGCTTTGTCCTGTGGGCAGTTGGGAGCCACTGGTAGGGGTTTTGAACGTGCTCAAAAGTATAAAGGAGTGTCCCTTTGGCAGCTGTGTACAATATGGAGTAGAAGGGAACAGATTTGTAGTGGGAAGACCAGTAAGAAGTAATCATCATAGTCTAGGTAAGAGGCAATGGGCCCCTAAACCAAAATGATGACTGAAAGTGGAGAGAAAGGAACAGATTGGGAGAGAGGTCATGGAGGGAGAATCCATAAGATCTGGCTTGGCTATGGGTAATAGCGAGGTGTTGTGGGAGAAGCCCTGGACTGGGGGGGACAGAAAACTTGGCTCTATCACAATTGACATTGAGCTAATCAGTTCCTTACTATTTCCTCATGGTATTGGACGTGGATATTATCTATGATCTCTTCCAGTACTATGTCTATAGCCCTACTGAGGAGGTTTTGGGTCACTAGGTGGGGTTGGCAGAGACTGATAAGATTACTCCCTGAGGCAAGCAGGGAAGGGCACTGATGGGGATCAGTTGTACCTTACTTTCCCAGCCCCTGTGGAGGTTGGGGCTGATTCCATCTTACTGTATCGAATCACTATGATGAAAAGGAGAAGGAAGAATCCAGGGACTTTTTATCATTCTATCTTTCCTTGTGCCATATGACCCCTCAGCGGATTCTTCATGCTCACTGTGTTCCTCAATCCCGTCACCCTTCAGTTGTTTCCTAAGGCCATCACTCCTACACTGTCTCCACTCTCACCTTGGCCATCTTGCCCCTTCAGTGAACCAGATGAACTCTATTACTGTTCTCTCAAACCCGTTACCCCTACGTCCCCAATCATGTTCTGCCAAAAGCCAGCCATGGGTTTATTATTCCTGCTGTCTGCTGTTCTCATTCCTATTCATGTGCTTCTGAATTCTCAGAGCTAGAAAAATTACCAAAGCTCTGCTGCCTGGGTCTGTTACACATTTATATTTTATAATCACAAATTGGCCCTAGTTGTAACAAGGCAATGCTTTAGCGATCCCTTAAGTGATTCTCGGCCCCCCTCACCACTGCCGGTTTTCCAGCCTTTTTCTCGTCTCCTCGAGTTTCTCCCATGACTCTCAGCTGAAAACCTGGACTCATAAAATGGAGAACATTTAATGAGAATGGCCCTTCTCCTCAGTCCCTCAGATGCCTGCCCCTACTTTCTCCTCCCTCCCTCGTGGCTTACATGAAGACGCAGCCCTTCTCCTTCCTTGCCGAGCCTCTTTTATGTGCATCCTTGACACATCCCATTCTGTCTTCTCCAGTGGATTGTCTCTGATACCATTTCTACTCTTTTATTGGTCTTCACCCTCTCAATGTCCCACTTCCCTGTCGTCTACAAATATACCCATGTCTCTTCCATCTGCAAAAAACATCCATCCCTGCTTGGTATCATCCCACATCTCCCCTACTTTTGTGGCTGCAAAGGCCATCTATCCCAGGTGCCTCCACTTTCTTTCCTCTCATTCTCTTCTTAAATCTTTAGCCTGCTTTCCAGCCTTATTATTCAAGAAGCCATCCTCTCCCAAGTTCCCAGGCATCTCTTCATTGAAAAATCCAATGGGCATTTTGCAATGCTCATCCTCCTTGAGCCTTTTCCAATCTTTGTCTCAGTAGATCCTCTTCCTCTCCTGGATTCTTTCTGTCTTTTGAGTTTTCATGACCTGGCTGTCTCCTGTTTCTCCTCTTACCTATCCACCCTTCCTCTGCCTCCTCTGCTTCCTTCTGATCATATGCCTATTAATGGTGGTTGTCGCTCAAGGTTCTGTTCTTGGCCCTCTTTTCCCTCTGTACTGTCTTACTTGGTGATTTTATCAGCTCCCATGGATTCGATGATCATTTCTATTCAAATAACTCATATCTGTCCTAACTTCTTTTTAGACCCCCACTCTCATATTTCTAATTGCTTATCAGACATATTGAAGTGAATCTTTTAAAATCCTACATGTCGAAAACTGATTTCATTGTCTGTCCCCTCCAGTCTCTTCCTAACTTCCCCATCTCTGTGCAGAAGACCACCATTTCCCAGTCACCTCAGCTCACAATCTCCGTGTCATCCTTGACTACTTCTTTGTCCTTAGCCCACATAACCAATCTGTTGCCCAGTCTTCTCCTTTCTATCTTCATAAGGTCCCTTTCTTTTCTCCATTCACACAGGCCCTAGTCACTTCACACCAGCAACATTACAAGTGATCTTTTTATTTTTTTGGAAGAACAAAAGGCAAGGAATTTTATTTTATTTTGTTTTTTTGATAATAGCTTTTTATTTTCAAAATCCATGCAAAGAGAGTTTTCAGCATTCACCCTTGCAAAATCTTGTAGCTCCAATTTTTTCTCCCTCCCTTCCCCTCATCCCTTTCCCTAGACAGGAAGTAATCCAATATAGTTTAAACATGTTCAATTCTTCTATACATATTTCCACATCTATCATGCTGCACAAGAAATAGCAGATCAAAAAGAAAAAAAGAGAAAGAAAAACAAGCAAGCAAACAACAAAAATGGTTAAAAAAAAAAAAAAAAACAAAAAACAACCATGTTGTGATCCACACTCAGGCCCCACAGTCTCTCTCTGGGTGCAGATGGCTCTCTCCATCACAAGTCCATTGCAACTGGCCTGAATCACCTCATTGTTGAAAAGAGCCACGTCCATCACAGTTGATCATCACATAATCTTGCTGTTGCTATCTATGTACAGTGTTGTCTTGGTTCTACTCACTTCACTCAGCATCAATTCATGTAAGACTCTCCAGGCCTCTCCAAAATCATCTTGCCGGTCATTTCTAATGGAACAATAATATTCCAATATAGTCATATACCATAACTTATTCAGCCATTTTCCAACTGATGGGCATCCACTCAGGTTCCAGTTCCTTGCCACTACAAAAAGGGCTGCCACAAACATTTTTGCACATGTGGGTTCTTTTCCCTCTTTTATGATCTCTTTAGGATGTAAGCCCAATGGAGACACTGCTGGATCAATGGATATTCACAGTTTGATAGTCCTCTGGGCTACTTCCAAATTGTTCTCCAGAATGTTTGGATCGGTTCACAACTCCACCAACAGTGTATTAGTGTCTCAGTTTTCCCACATCCCCTCCAACATTTATCATTATCTTTTCCTGTCCTCTTGGTCAATCTGAGAATTGTCTTAATTTGCATTTCACACATCAGTTTTAGAGCATTTTTTCATATGATTAAAAATGATTTTAATTTCTTCATCTGCAACTTGTTCATATCCTTTGACCATTTATCAATTGGAGAACGGCTTATAAATTTGAGTCAATTCTCTCTATATTTTTTAAATGGGCCTTTATCAGAGGCCCCTATGTATTTTAGGAATGAGGCCCTTGGATATAAAAAAGTTTTTCCCCAGTTTTCTGCCCTCTACTTTTTGGAACCAACCTACTTATCCAGCCTCGGTGATAGAGAAAGTACTTTGGAGTTTTGGCTGTTGAATCCCCAGTACTTAGCCTTGTGCCTTACACATAACAAATGAATTGAGTCGAATATTATTCCTGTGCATGCACTCTATCCTCCTGTCAAATTGGACTCTCTGTGAATCCTTCCTCCTGCTCAGTCTAAACATCTCTTTGCCCTTGCTCACACTATTACTTCTGCCTGAATGCCCTCCATCTGCTAAATTCCTTGTTTTTCTTTAGAGCCCAGTTTAAATGCCATCTATTTCAGGAAGCCTTCTCTGATCCCTATTCTAGGTAATGACCTTTTCCCTTGAACTTCAGTCGGTCAGTTATTGTTGTCGTTTGTTCGTCCTTCCCTCTCAAAGGTGACTGACATCAGAGAGATAGGGGATGTTATGACATGCGAATAAATTGGATCGAAGTGAGACAAGGCTGTGTGCGTAAAGTGACCAGCGTCAACTTTCTCCTCCAGAGTCATCTGGGTCCAGTGGCCAGATATAGATCAGAACAGCAGCTGGGTGGTGCAGAGGATAGGACCTGGAGTCAAGAAGACTTATCTTCTCAAGTTCAAATCTGGCTTCCGACGGGTCAGTCAGGAAGCATCTATTGAACACCTACAACGTGCTAAACATTAGGGAGACAGAGACAAACAAAAATAGCAGTTCCCTGCAGAAGTTCACAAGCTAATAAGGGGAACAACATGCAAATAATTATGTGCGAACAAGATCTAGGCAGGAGAAGCTAGAAATAAGCTCCCATAGCACTTTGCTTGATGCACATCATCCATCTACCCATCCATCCATCCATTCATTGCCATGCTTTTGCGTTGGGCTGGTACCATGTTTGCACCTGCACCTAGCTCCTTGGCTTCCTCCAAGACTTAGGTCAAGCGCTACGTTGGTCCACGCGCCTCCTTAGCACCTTCTACTCTAAAGTTACTTGTGTTTTCTGGGGAGATCTTTTGTGTATATGGATGTATGCACATCTTGTCTCTTCTATCAGAATGTAAACCCTTGGAGGGCAGGCTCTAGACTCCCTTTTTCTTTCTATTTCCACTCCCTAGCACAGTGCCTGACACATAGTAGGCCCTTATTAAATGGTTCTCTAGTTGATCATTAGAATGTACCACTCTGAGGCCCTTAATCATAGGACATTGCGTATTATAACACAGTTTGCACGTCTCCAAGGGTACGACACCTTGCGCTATATGGAGTCGGCACTTTGAATAAACGAATGAATAAGTGACTACAAACCAGGCCTCTGGAGCTAGCCTACTCCCATGCTTCTCCAGAATCCTCATAGATTTTATCACCAAAATGCTACCCGGTCCATGATTAGAGGAACCTAAGGGCTGGTCCCACTGTAGGAGGGTCAGAAAACTAGGAGACCCTCTTGGTAAGGCAAGCTTGACATCCTCTAAGGACAAGGGCCCCAGATTGACCCTGGGAGGGGAAGTTCCTGAGAAGCTTTCAATTATACAAGAGTCACCAGAGAGCCACTTTCATCCCTCTTTAGCTATAGCTTATAATTATGATTAAGAATAAATATTCATGGATACTTGCTATTGGCAACATGCCCCATCATCATTCTTTCTTATTATCCTTTTGGTGTTTCTAACCACTTAGCCTGATTACTTAGATGCTGCAATGATAAGCATCTTAAATACAGCCCCTCCTTCCCTCTGTATTAGCTTGACTAGTTCAAAGTAATAGAATTAATAAAGTTAATAGCAAGGATTCAGGCTATTCTGAGCCCCAGCTTAAAGGACAACAGTCTTCTTCATCCTTCCTCTCCCGGTCTTCAAACATGAGACCAAATATGTCCTAATCTAGCATCAGGGTCACTGATGGCCACAGGGTTACTGAGGGCCAAGGTACAGTAGCAGGAACTAGTTAGATGTGTTTGTTCGGTGGCTGGTGAATAGCTCAGGAAAGCCCCCAATTTCCTATCACGACCCCAAGTAGGCACAGAACAATCAGGAGTAGCAGCAGCCTAGTATATAGAGAGCCAGCCTTGAAGTTACAAAGACCTGGGTTCGAGCGCCGTCTCTTACATGTACTTAACTGTATGCCCTTGGCAAGTCCCACAACTACTCCCTGTTCATTGCAGAGCAGGTATCCATCTGCACTGGTGGGAGGCAGTGTTCTCAGTGAGATAGCACTAGGTAAAATCACCAGTCTAGTCCCTATTCCATCTGAATTAAGGACTCGAGTCCTCTGATGTCTCCCTGTGGTTTGGAGGGGGCCCCCGAGGTTCTCCAAAACCTTGTCGATGATCCCCCAAATTCTAGCAGGCCCTCCTGAGCTCAAAGAGATTTGAACAAGGGCTTTGCAATGACCCGGCCAAACTAAGGTCAGAGGTGCTCAGCACCCTGGGCTTGGTGATAGAGCAATGAATTTGGGGGCCACGGGAAGTGGTCCCTTAAAGACCACTTACTGAGGTGGGAAAGGTTGAATTCTACGTGGGGGGAGAGACCTGCATGAACAATATCACAAGTCCTTGAAGAATCTGCCAATGGCTCCGTGATCTCATCGGTTCGGATGTTCCTTCCAAGGATGTAGATCATAGCCCACGCATGCCTGCCCATGTCCTTCCGTAAGAAATATGATTAGGACTACAAGTCCACTCTCACTGTGCGTTTGGATTTGGCGCATATCGCCTCATAAATCAGGCTTTGCAGTACTGTCGCAGTCTACTGCAGTAATTTCAAGACTTAAAGGATATTTTATAGAAAAGTTAGAAAGACCAGTAAATGCTAAAAGCCATGGGCCTCTGTTGCCAGGGCCCCTCATGACTCAAACACAGGAAGGCTTTAAGGAGGCACTCATATCCTGAAACAGTGGCCTATAGGCTCAAGGTGGATAGGCTAGGAACTTGGATTTTGCAGGCGGGGAACTTGGAGTCTACGCTTGGGGAACTTGGGTTCTACACTCAGAGAACCCATATCTGCTGGTTGAGTCTCGTGTGACCCCCTTTTGGAGTACACAGTTTACTAAATTGAAAGATCAAAAAAGTCATAGAATCTAAAGTTGGAAAGATTTTCATTTAGTTGGCTCTCCTCCTTTTATAGATGTGGAAACTGAGACACAGGAAGCTTAAAGTGATTTTCCCCTGGTCATACAGGCAGTAAGCAGAAGTATGAACACTTCATGTTCATGGACCCCATTTTCTAACATAAAAAAGGCATCTAACCAGCTGCCCAGCCTCTAAGGTCTGTTCCAGCTCTCTATTAGTGGTCCTTTAATCCTAAAATGAAGCACAGGCTGGGGGCTGGGGCTTTTAGGAGAGGGTAGGTTCTCAGCTAGAGCTATTTGATCAATTTACCATCTATTTTATCACAAGTGAGGAGTTATTTGGTATTGGCAAGGCCTTAATCATACAGAAATAGGGTTTAGGTACTTCAAGCAAAGAGCAGACTGGGATGTCAAGAGGAAGAGACATGTCTAGAAGAGAGACATACAATCAATTCCTGGTTTGCTTCCTAGTTCATGCTCCCCCAGCCTTGATCAAATGTCCATACTTTTCTGACCACTACAAACACTGAGAAACCTAAATCTTAAATTTAAGAAAAAAATATTTATTTTAAGGCCCCTGGTCCATGTATATGTTTCAAAATGAAGTCATTCTTTTTTTTTTTTTCTTCTGAGGCAATTGGGGTTAAGTGATTTGCCCAGGGTCACACAGCTGAAGTCATTCTTTTAAAAGATGCTTAAAAACTGATTTGGTGGCTGCCAGGGATTTTGTCTAGTGAATTTTCTTGAATTGGTCTCTTCCTTTCAGGCTACACAAGCCAGGGTTCCTCTATTCTCCCCTATTCATTCTCTCTCCATAATTCCTTAATCTAGTATCTCCTAAAACCCAAAATAGCTTTCCTACTTTCAAAAGTCTCTTTCCCCATTTATAATTGGAAGGAATCTTGGAACACCAGATGTCAGACAGTTTGGAGGTACCTTAGAGCATATCATGTAAGAACTGAAAAGGATCTCCTTAGTCGGAGCTCTTCGATTTGGTTCATTGATTTTAAGAATAAGTTTGTCTTGATGTTCTTTGGGATTTTTTTCTATCTTCTTTTTTTTTTTACATCTAATATTTTCCCCAATATCCCCCCCCCCAAGAGCCATCCCATATAACAATAGTTTTGGGGTTTTTTAAGACAGAAGAGAGATTGTGGGGAGGGATAGAAGGGAAAGAAAGACAAAGAAATCCACACAACCAACCTGTTGAAAAAAATCTGAAAATTTATACAATGTATAATACTTGTGAGCCTCCTATCTCTTCAAGAGAATGGTATAGGAGTATTTTCTTTGGGGACATAATTGTCTTTCTAATCTTGGAACATTCACTTTTGATAGTTTATGGTTCTTTGTTTATTGTTGAAATCGTTGTGCATGTCATTTTCATGACTATGGACTTCACTCTATATTAGTTTGTGTAATGTCCAGATTAGCTCTCTGGAGGACCTCAGGATCCGCCCGAGTCCTTGGTCTTAGGGGAGGAGTGAAGGAGGCAGGAGATTCACGAGAATGGATGGTCAAAGATGAAGTCTGGAGTCTTCTTTGTGTCTGTGTCCGTGGCGGAGAGGCTCGTTCCCAGTCCTCCCAGGCCTTAAATACTTCAGTAAGATTACATCACTATAGCAACTGAGCATGTGTAACCATGACATCATCATACCACATTAAGTATATGTTTAGAGAACCATTCTCTCACACTGAGTAGGCGCTTAACTCTAAGCACCCTGCTCTCCTTGATTCAAGTAAAGGTGTACTTGAATATTTTGAAATTAAAATTTGAATATTGAAAATTTCAGAGTTCTGGCCCTCTCCAAGTTTATATGAATCTTCTTGTGCTTCTCTGTATCCATCACATTTGTCATTCCCTGCATCACAGTGATAATCCTTTACATTCCCGTACTATTCCCCAATCAATGGGCATCTTCTTTATTTCCAATTCTTTATAATCATAAAAATGCTTCTATGGATATTTTGGAGTTCTGTATATGGAAACTTTCTTCTTATCAATGACCTGGTTGGGGATGGGAGGAAGGTTAAACCTAATAGTAGCATCTCTGGGTCAAAGGGCATGCACCTCAAATTGCTTTCCAAAATGTCTGTATATTTACAACTCCAACTCCAATGGGGCAGCATCCATATCTCTCTGGAAGCCCTCCAATTTTGGCCATTTAACATCTTTTTGTCATCTTTACCAATTTGTGGGGGGTGGTGGTGAGGAAATCTAACTCTCCCTTCATTTAAAGAGGCCCAGAGGAGGGAAATTTTCCTATATAAACATTAACTCAAAAATCAACACATCTAAACTCAATTACATTTTGAACATCCAACTCCTAATAAGTTGGGGGCTATTTTCCATCAATAAGTAATGTTGGGAGTTGAGTTTTTTGGTTTTTTTTTACCACTGGGTCACCCCAGTAGGTTACAGAATGGTTCCAAAGGACTATTTCCCTGGAGAAATTTCAGAATGGATAAAATCCCTATTTCATTCCTATTAGATAGTTCTGTTCAAAGATGGCTTGACTCTTGAGGAATATCAGAGAGTTGCTGTTGCAACTGTTGTGGCTGGGATTGGTTGGATGCACATAGACCCGGCGTGGCCAGTACACCTGTGGCATGGGCTATTAATTCCCAGGAGAGCTCACAAATAAGGTGGAAGGTTTCAGTCACTAGCCCATTGAGCAGAGTGTCGCCTGAAGGGCCGGGTATGCTCTGGTTAAAAAAGAATAGGAATCAGAGGCTTATTTGGAAATGGGTCTGCCGACCTGTGAGTGGGAGTCTGACTAGGGAAGGGGAAATGGAAAGGGTGTGGGAAGTTCGACTCACTCAACCAGGGAAGAGATTGTAACCCTTCAGTAGCCCATTACAAGGCCTTTTGACCAAGGACCAGGGGCTTGGGCTGCACCGGGAGGGCAAGCGTTCAGGGTCTGGGCAATGTGTGTGGGGAGGGGCTCACCTCCACCCTTTTCCTCTTCTCCAAGCCCCTTCTAGCCACTTACACTGGGGTAGGGTCCCCTCCTTTGTTGGCCAGCGTCTCTCTGGCCAACATTCTCCCTTCTGTCTCCCCAACTATTAACCCTCCTCCCACATACAGAGTAGGAGGGAAAAGAAGAATTTTGTCTCTGGCTTATTGAGCAGAGAATTCGCCCAGGGGCTTGTTCTGAGGAAAGGGAAAATGAGTGGGGACTGAGGGTTCTGGGAGGTGGGTGTGCTGGCTACTTGCTAGAGAGAAGAGACTGAGACTGAAGTGGGAAGAGGGACCAAGGGAACATGGTGTCCCGTTCCCTCACCCAGGAAGGGGCAGGAGGCTTCAGAGAGCCAAAAGAAAAAGGGATTAGAAGATCAAATATTATCCCTGACACTTAGAACTAATGGGGCAAACTAACCAACTGCTTTACAGACCTAAGATTGACCAAGTACTTTGTCGGTATCTCATGTGATCCTCTCCAAAACCCAGGGAAATAGGTGCTGTTATTATCCACGTCTTACAGATGAGGAAACGGAGTTCACACAGCTGAAATCAGTTGTGACTGAGTCCAGGGTCCAGGGCTCTGTCCTCCATAGGCATGTCACCTGACCTTTCAGAGCCTCAGTTTCCCCAATCTGCAAATTGAACCCAATAAACCTCACACTCCCTCCCTACCTCATTGGGTTGTCTCCAGAAAAGTACTTTCTGTGAAGTTTAAAGCTCTGTGCAAGTGAGAATGAGCATTCTTCAAGCCCCAGGCCCTTCTTGATTCAGAAACGACCAGGTTTCTCACAGAGATATCAGGGACCATTCTGAATCCAACTCCCTTGTTTAACAGAGGAGGAAACTGAGGCCCAGAGAGGGGGACTGCCTCACTCAAGGTCACAGAAGGTGGATTCAAATCCACAGCTTCTGAATCCAAATCTAGGGCAGGAAGGGAGACGGAAGAAAGGAAAGATACTTGCTATGGGGAGGCTCAGGGTTTGCCACTTTTCCACGTGTCTAATGTCCTATGATTAATGATTTGGGGAAAGGCAAGTATGTTCCCACAGGACAGGTAGCCATCTCTTGAATATCTAGGAAGAAAGAACAGTGTCAATGTGTGGGGCTGAGAGTGGATACTCTTTGTATCTAAGGCCAGCAATTACTCTGTGCTATATTGCTTGAGAATACTTTGTATTGTATTGTTTCCTTTTTCAAAAGTAGGATTTCAAAGTCAACATTAGGAATTTAGGGAGTCGGGTTGCAAATGTTCTCAGCTGCCCGTTTATTGAGGTTACTTAAAATCCAATTTGGTTTGTTTGTATATTTTAGAGATTTCCATTATCACTCCTTCCCAGCCCTTTTGGGTTCTTTTCACAAAGAATAAGGCAAGCAAAGCTAAATGATACTTTTATCTGGGAGTTCATGCAACATTCAGTAGTCAAAGTTCCCTTATGTATCTACCCAGAGAAAGGAGGCTTGTTTCACAAGATGGTGGGTGGATGGATAGCTGGGAGTCATTCAGTCCCATTTTACAGATAGGGGTTCTCAAGGCCAGAGAGGGGAAAATGATATTGTCCAAAGACCAGGGATTCCCGATCACGTCCCAGGGTTTCCAAGGTCAGTTGTCTGTTGCCCATCGTATCCTGCCCATCGTATCAGCTCTTTCTTTTCATTGGAGTTGAGCTGTTTTCATTTACTTTATTGCAACGATCGCGTATGTACGGCTACCGTCGTCCCGGTCTGCCTATTTGTATAAGTTTTCCCCGGCACCTCGGAATTCCTCACGGTCAACCTTTCTTATCCGCTAATATTCCATCACGTTCATGTATCATCATTAAAAGCGTGGACCCCATTTTATAGGTGGGGAAAGCAAGTCCCTGAAGTAAGTGACTTCGTTTGGAGAAAGGATAGTGGGACTAGGGCTAGAATTCCTGGGTCTTGAAGACCATTTCCTTGACACGGAGCCACCTTCTTTCACGTTGACTCACCAGTTGTGCCCAGTAAGCTGGAGACAATCCAGCGTCCCCGGAGCTCTCAGGCTCACAACCTGTGCCATCCTCCCATCCTCACTCTCCCACTCCCATACCCAATAGTGTCAAATCTCCCTGTTTCCACTTTCATAAAATTGCCCTTACATGTGCCCTTCTCTCCTATAACACTGTCCCAACCCTGGTGCAGGCCTTCCTCTGGACTATTGCAATAATAGCTACTGGTGGGTCTGACACAAGGCTTTCTCCGCTCCCTTCTATCCTTCCCTTAGCTGTCAGATTGACCTTGGGCAAGTCCACTTCCCACTGTCACCTCCTTATCACCTCCAGAATCAAATAGAAAATCCTCTGGCATTCAAAGCTATTCATAGTCTTCTAGTCTTCTTAAACCTTACTCCCCCTCCCCCTATATACCCTATGATCCAGGATCACTGATCTCCTGGGCAGTTCTTCCGATAAGATCCGCCATTCCTGACTCTTCCCATTTTCACTGGCTCTCACCCCTTCCCGGAATCCTCTTTGTCCTCATCTCTTACTCCCAGTTCCCTCCCTGGGCTTCTTTCCATTCCGAGCTAAAATTCCACCTTCTACAGGAAGTCAGCTAGAGCCTTCTCATTGTTGATTAGCCCCAATTGATCTTGTTTAGACGTGGTGGTTTGCATTTTGTCTCCTCTGTAGGGAGCTTCTTAAAAATACGAACTTTTTTTTTTAACTTTTTTTTTTTGGGGGGGGGGTTATCCCTAATACTTAGCCCGAACATAATAGGTGCTTAATAAATGTTTGTTGAATAAATTATTCAAGAGGCTTTCTCTCCCCTCCCCCATTGAAAATGAAGGTCTTTGGCTACATGGATATTTTGGATGGGATTTTTCTAACCCAGAGAGAATAACAGAACTGGAATGGACCTTCAGGACAATTTTAACCCACCCACCTCATTGTATAATGGGAGAAACTGAGGTCTAGAGAAATGATGCTCATACAGGAATTAACAGAGCTGGGATGAATGTGTATCCATCTCAGTTTGAGGTCCAGAGCTTTTCCCCCTTTTTTCATCATGACTCAAGATTGGGGAAGTCCCTTTCCCAGTCTGAAGCTCTCAGTTTACTTCTCTGTAAAAGGGGGGAATTGGATTAACTGGCCTCTAAAGTTCTTAACCATTCCAGAGGCTGATTGTATGGTTTTGGTCCCAATTTGGGATTTCATCCAACTTGGGGACTTCCCTGGTAAGGAAATCCCTTCTACCTATGGAAATGAGCAGTATCTCTGCAAGGTGTAGTCTTAGTCACTGTTGACACTGCGACATGAAATGACTTGAAGAGGGTCAAAATGGGTGTCAGATGTGGTACTGTTTCATTCCCTGAGTACAGCACGACACTTTTCTGGTAGGTAGGTGATTGTTTCATCTCGTATTTCAAGGACACTTCAAGGTTTTCAAAGCACTTTCCTCCCAACAGAACCCTTTGTGGTCTGAAATGTGTGTGTGTGTGTGTGTGTGTGTGTGTGTGTGTGTGTGATTGTCATTTTACAGGTGAGTAAACTAAGTCTCAGAGACATTGAATGATATGCTCAGAACCTTTCAGTCATTGGGTCAACAAGCATTCATCACCATGTGCTGAGGCACTGAGCATACAAAGAAAGGTAAAAATTAAACCCCAAACCAACCCCCCCCACATATGAGATATAAGCACAATCAGTGAAAAGTAATCTCAGAGGAAGGCACTTGGCAAGGTGGGGAGAAGGAGGCTTTTGGGGCCTCCAAAACCGAGGAAGAAGCTAGGCTTTGAGCTAAGTCATGAAGCAAGCCAAGGAAAGTGGAGGGAAACAGAGGCCAAGGTGAGGAGGGACACGTTCCAGACATGGGGGACAGTTGTCAATGCAAATCACAGAGATGGGCTGGGGGGGGGAGGGGCGGAGTGTCGGGGAAATCGCAAATGGAGTTGCATTTCGGAGCATTTAAAGTAAAGCATGAGGAGCTTGGAAAGAGAGGAAGGAGCCAGATTGTGGAGAACTTGAAATGTCAATCAATAGGCATGTATTATGCACCTACTGTATGACAATAGTCAAAGTGTAAGTGCCTTCTGTCGTTCTCTACTTGTCAATTTATAGAAAATGTAAGAAAATGGGGGGAGCAGGGATTAGTAACGGAAAATAGGGATCAGTCCCAATTGAAAAAAAAGTGGCGATTCTATGATCTGTCTTACAACCCTAAATCTAGAGTTGGGAGCCCCTGCAAAAGAGAGTTCCTAACTCATCTTCCTTTCGGGGTTCTTGTGAGAGTCACATGAGATAAAGTAAAGCACTTTTAGCACATTGCCTGGCACATACGTGGATGCTTATTCTCTGCTCTCTTGGAGGCCAGCTACTTCAATTCTTTTTTACAGTTGGGGAAACTGAGGAGGAAGCCTGCCTTGCTACATGTGTCCCTGGTGGTAAGTGGCAGGGACGGGATTAGAGCCAGATTTCCCGTCCAGCTCCAGTGTCCCGACCCCCTTAGTCTCGGGGAAGCTGGGGGTGGGGAGAGTGACTCCTAGGCACCCGAGGTTGGCTTGGACGAAGGTGCAGGGCTGGGAGATGGAGCATCTTGTTGCAGAAGTGGCCGACGCGGTAGGACTGGAGAGCGGCGCCGTGGCAACCAGACTCGGGGAGGTGGCAGAGCCCGAGGGCGGCTGATCTGAGGAAGGAAGGAAGGAAGGAAGAAGCCTGGACGCTAGAGGAAGGCCCTGGGGCTCTGGGGCAAGTGCGAGGGGGAAGGGGAAAAGGGAAAGGGGGCCACAGGTTGCCCAGGCAGCCGACGTCGGCCCGGAGGGATGCGCTGGGGCTGGAGGGAGGAAGGGCGGGGCCCTGGTCTGGGAGCAGTCCGGGTGGGGGCCGGGCGGGGGCGCGGGGCCCCGCTGGGGGCTGCCTCCCGAGCGGGCCGGGCCGGGCCGGGCCGAGCCGGGCAGGCGGGCGAGGGGGCGGGGCTGGAGGGCGGGGGGCGGGGCCGGAGGGCGGGCGGCGGGGAGGGGCGGGGGAGCCCGAGCCACATAAAGGAGCGGCCGGCGCGCCCGGGGCGGCTCTTTCCTGGGTGGGGTTTGCCGAGTCAGATCCGTTAGCAGGAAGCCGAGCAGCAGCCTCTCTACCTCCAGAGACGCAGCCAGCCCCGGACCCCCTGAGCTCGAGCCGCGGCCGTCGCCTGTCTTCATCGCCTGCCGCGAAACTTCGCCAACTCGCCCGCCACCATGCCCAAGACGGTGAGTGCGGGAGCGAGCAGCGAGCGCGTGGCCGCCGGGGCGCGTGCCTGCGGCGGTTACCCCGGGGAGGGTTGGGGGGGGGCTGGGGGCGAATCATCGCGGAGCCCGAGGCTGGGGTGGGGGTGCACCGGCCGCTCCTCTGTCAGGGGCTCCTCTGTCCCTGGCGTCCCCGGGCCCGGAGCTTGCGGGCCGGGGCTGAGGAGTGGGGGGCCCTGAGGAGTGGGGCTGGGGGCGGGCCAGGCGCGGAGTTCCGGCCGCCGCCCCCCCCCCCACTCTCGCCCGTGGTCGAGGCTGGGCAGGGCAGGGCCGGGCTGCGGAGCGGGTGGGGATGCCCCGCCCTGCCCAGCCGGCATCCTCGGGCAGGAGGCCGGGGCGGCGGGCTGCTGCTCGCGCTTCCCACGGTGCCAGCTTCCCTTCCCCGCTCCTCGCGGCCGCCGGAGTCATTCAGCATTCAACAGGCATTCGCTCGGTGCCCGCCCGTCCGCTGTCGGGCACTGGGCTGGGCTGAGCTGGCGCTCCCGGGGGCGGGGGCTTACAAAGTTTGGGGGAGGGATGGCCCCGGCCCGACCGGAGAGGGTCGCGAGCGAAGGCTCGTGGCGCAGCGGAGGGGAGCTTCCTTAGCTGGATGGGCTCACGGGTGAAAGCGTGACACAGGACCCCCTCGTTATGTGGGAGAGGGGAAACAGAGTAATGGGACCCAGAGGGTTCACAGAGACGGCTTGGATTTGGGGGTCCCGAAGCCCCAAGTTCATCCCTCGCTCTGCCGTACCACACTGCCATCAGGTGCTCTTGTCATTTGAATGATGAGGAAACTGAGGTGCAGAAAACGAAATGAATCGCCCAACGTCTCAAGTTGAGGGCACTTTCTGGCACCCCACAATTCCCCTAACGATGTTACTGCCCCTTTCCTTGGAAAGGCAAGGAATACCGTCTCTCCCATTTCCTCACCCTCACCTCAATAAACAAAATACAAAATGACCCCCCCAGACCTACCTTTAAAGCTCCACCTTGATTGGGCAGCGGAGAATCTGGGCCGTGGTTCTGGGGGTTTGGGAACAGGCTCCTAAGGAGCCCCACCTTTTTTGGAGAGGCCCTAGCTTTCTGATCTCACCCTGGCCATGCAGTTGGGAGGTGACTGAAAAAAAGGAGTGAGGCCTGGGGGAGAAGAAGGGGAGGGGGGAAACTGTGGCTGCATGCCTTGGGTATGTGTGTGGGGAGGGAGGGGTAGTGTGAGTAAGCCCTACTTATTATTATGCAAGTCACCTCTTTTCCTCACCTGCCTGGATGATTCCCTTGCTTGGAGGGGGGAGGGGGGCAAGGTCCTACCCCAGGACGGAGAGAGGCTCCATAGCTGTTTTCAGGCCTTGATCGACTCTAGAGTGAGGGCTGCTTGCTACCAAAACGCAGCCCAGAAGCTTTACTGGGTTTGGGGTCCCTGACTTTCCTTCCTTGGGTTCTTGCTCTGTTTCTCATGCATCAAATACTCCTAGTCACCTGTTGACCTCAGACCCATCCTTTAAAACCCAACTCCCATGATTCCTCTCCCCCCCCCCCCTTACTGGGGGGTATGCTTATAGCCATGTTGGTTTGGTTCCCCCCCCCCCCACCAGGGGGTCTGTGGTCTTGCATCCATCCAGCCCAGCACACCAAACCCTGGGGGACTGCTGCAGATCCGAGACCTGGAGTGTGGAGAACATGTGGGTGGGTGGGGGTGTGAAATGTGAACGGGCTTTTGGTGGCTGGCTTCCGGCCTCACCCCAGCCTTAAGGTCTCTTGCCTTCTCGGAACACCAGTCTTGAGAAAACACCCTAACTTTCCTCAGGCTGCTCCTCCAAGGAATTCTGTGCTCGTTATTCTGCTCTCAAGCACAATCCATGGCCAAGTCCTCTGCCTTTCTTTGCACCTAGACTAGAAAGTCGCTTTGGGAACAGAATTTACCCATACGTCCACACACGCACATACCGCACGCTCCCTCACTCCCTCACACACTCACTCCCTCACACACTCACCCCTCTGTCTTGGTTGCTAGCTTGGAGCTTTCCAAGAGCCCCAAGGCTTTTGAGGTGGGGATTTTCCTGAATAGTCGGGGGAACTCCGACAGGACGAGAGATGAGTCGGAGGTTGTCTATTTCAATGGCCTTTGTTAATCTTACTCCCGAGAATTAAAACAAAAAATTACTCAAGGTTGTAAGAGCGACAGGAAATTGTTAGGTGGGAGGTAATTGTAACCCCTTTCTGGAAGAGATGGAAGAATGGGGCTATGATCCATCCAACAGTCCTGAGAGATAGGAAAGCTTGATTTCCTCTCTGAGTTAATTTTGTGGGGAGAAAACGATGGAGCCTTAGTTAAGGGAAGTGACTTGTCTAAGGTCACCTGGCTGGCAAAACCAGGATTCAACTCGGGTGTTCTGAGACCCAAAGTGGGTTTTTTGAATGTCCTATTTCTTGCTGTGTTAAACCAAGTGGGTAAGGAAGCAGTGCTGCTCAGTGGAGGGAGGGGCAGATCTGGAGTTTGAAGTCTGTGTTTGATGCTCACTTTCTGTGGGACTTTGTCTAAGTCGCTTTATCTGCATCCATAAAATGATGATTTGAGACTGGCTGGATTTCTCTTGGCTCTAAAGCTTCCCATCTAGGCCGGGACAGCTTTTAGGGGCAGGGGATGCTAACGGGAGGGGGGGGGGGGTAGGTTGCAGTGGGTGGGGTCAGGGGCCCGGATGGACTGGAATCTGGAAAGAGGGAGGCTTTAGGAGGGCATTGCTTGAGGCAGTTGATTTGGTTGGCTCCCTGCTAATGAATGCCGGGGGATTTGGAAGGGCGCACGGCCTTAGTGGCTTGGTGAAATTGATCATTCTGTCACTTCCACTGAGGGCTGGCCACAGTGGCCGAGGCTGAGGTGGGGCTGCTTTCTGCTGGCTTAGTACCATCCCCAAATCCCATCAGCGTGGCCAGCAGGCTCCTGGCGATGCCTTTCTCCCTCCTTTCCCTTTTCCCCTCTCCCCTCCCCCCCCAAAAGGCCCATTTTCTCTCCTGAGCAGGGTTCAGAGATGGGGGGGGGGAGGTTCCCAGGGCAGAATGGTGAATGATGGGAGTATGAGCTGTCTGCAGATGTCACTCACTGCAGAACAAGGTGCTTCCTGTTAACTCTTCTCTTTGCTTTTGTGCTGGGAATCCAGGGGCACGCCCTGGGCTACTTCTTACCCTTTAGCTGATAACATCATAAAAGAGAGGGGGGCTGCCTTTCCTCCCCTTTGGGGGAGCTTCTGTCCATTTCTAGAATATTAATGAGCAGGGGAGAGAGGAAATTGGTGGTACTACTGATAATGAGGGGGATCAGAAATCACTGCCTTTATTTAATTCTTCAAGCATTTATTAAGCCTCTTTTGTATGCCTTTGGAGATTAAAAAAATAAAATAAAATAACTCCAGGGCACTGCTTCCTGCCTTCAAGGAGTTTACATTCTACTGAGGGGAGCAATAAGTAAATACTATATGTCTATATACCTCTCTCTATAGAAAGGGCAGGTAGCATCCACAAAGGCTTCTTCTGGGTGGTAGCCATTGGGCTGGGTCTGGAGAGAAGCCTTGGGCTGGGGGTGGGGCAGAGAGGGATTAGGGAGGACCAGAAGGCTGGAAGTGGAGGGGGAGGGCTGTGAGGTTGTAACACCCGAATAGCTACCTTCGATCTGTAGGTTTCTGTACTTGATGGAGTATTTTGCAACTTTTGAAAAGTAAAAATCTCCCCCCCCAAAAAAAGATAAATTTGCCTTGTAGTGTTATATTTCAGGGTTAAAGAATCAAAGCTCCATCCCTTCTTTCCCTTTCTCCTTGTTCTTTCCTCCTCTGCCCTTCTTCATTCCCTTCCCTCCTTTTCCTCCTCTTCTTCTGCTCCCCCTCTTACTTTCTCTCTTCCTCTCCTCCTCCCACTCCCTTCCTCTTCTTCCCCCTCATCCCTTCCTGATGGGCAAGCCTTAGGATCCATACAGAAGCCATTTGGTTTTTAATTGTTAGAATGTTCTGGAACTTCGAAACAGGTGCCCCCAATTCTGCCCTTTTCGTTTTTTCAAAGCTCATTAAAGACTCGCAGACTAGCAGGCCCCGAGGTACAAATGAACCAATTTGTGGAGGGAAATGAGAAGAGAGAGGTAGCCCCTGTGAAGAGACCCCAGGACCAGGGGTCCAAAGGCTTCCAGAGTCACTTTAGCTCTCTTCCACTCTGTTCCCTCACCTGGAAAATGGGGCTAATGGCACCGATCAGCTCGACCACCCAAGAGCAGTAACAGTATCTGAGATAAGGGCCAGGAAGATACTTTGTAAGACTGTGAGCTGTTAACAGCGATTGTCTCCCCTACCCTAGGGGGCCCTTCCTCGGGAGCAAAGGATGCAGAAAGCCTGGAGCCATTTCCTAGTTGTGTGACTTCCCCTTTTGAGGCCTTGGTTCCTTCAACTGTAAAAACTGGCACAGCTGATCTCAGAGGATCATTCCTTCTTTCAAAGAACATGATCCTCTTTTCTTCAGGCTATCCCTTTATCATCTTGTGCTAAGGTCTGGGGGGACCCTTTTTGTGAACAGGTGAAAGGCATAGTTAAGGCAGAGGAGGGGGAGGAGGCCACCTTTAACCTGACCAGCCTTAGTCCTGCTGAAGCCGAAAGGCCGAGGCTCAGAAGCCACCTCTTAACCCTTGATCCAGCTCTGCCGGGACTCTGGAAGGGCAGTGGGGCCGGGTGCGCCAACTCCGAGGGCATGGGGTGTCCTGGAGGGAGCCCAGGAGTTAACGGGCCTTACTTCCCACCCACCTCACTCCCTGGGTGACTGAGAAGGCTTTGGTTTCTAACCTTGAGGTGTGGGGGTTGAACTTGATCTCTGAGCCCAGATTCTGGCCCTAGGATTTTATGTTCTTTTCAGGCTGGCTGCTCTTTCATTTGGAAATGGCCTCAGTGGTACATCTGGCCTTGTACAGATAAGCTCAGCTGTATGAAGTGCCTCCCTCCTCCTACCTCCTGCTTTCCTCCCTCCTTTTCCTCTCCACCTCACTCTTGCTCTCCTTCTTCTCTTCCACCTCCTACTCCCCTCCCATCTCTCCCTTCCCCACCTCCTATTCCCTCCCATTCCACTATCCTCCTTCCCTCCCCTCTCCCATGTCCCCCTTCCTTCTTTTCCCCTTCCCCTCTCTCTTCCTCCTCCCGTCTTCTGCTCTCCCCCTTCTCTTCCTCCTCCTCCCCCACCCTCTTCCCCTTTCCCCTTTCCATCTCCTACTCCCTCCCACCTTCCTTCATGTCCTTCCAAAGCCAGGAGTTTGGCGTTTCCCTCTTCAGGGGCAGAAAGTGTGAGGGGGCTGGTTTTGTCCTTTGCTGCTTGGGTTTCCTGCTTCTCTCTGCCCATTTCATGCTTGGCGGAGCCAAAAAACCCAGCTTTTGATTTCAAGTTCTAATTTCTGGTAAAGGAGTAGGTCTTGGAGGGGGGATCTTGAGGGGGAAGGGAAGATGCAGAGGGAAAGGAAGGACCGGATTGTCCGCCCCAGGAGCTTTTCGTTCTCCGGGCCCATCCCTGGGGCCTTTGAAGCCCTTCGATTCAGTAAGGGCCCAGACCTGTCCTCCCGGCTAGCTTTTTCTGGAGGAGTGTTGGGACCTTGGTTTCCTTCATAGTCTCGAGTCCTGACTTTTTATATCTTTTTTTGGTAAGTGACTAAAAACCCTTTCTTTGTTAGGAAATGAGTAGATTAGACAGTCATTATTGAAGCCCTGATGAGGCATCCTGGGAATGGAGTGTTTAGAATGGAGTAGATGGTTCGAATGCCGCCTCTGACTCACCCTGACAGGATGACCCTGGGCCAGTCACTTATTTGCCCTTGGTTCTCTAAGAGGACCATGACATCCGGGGAGAGGATACCATGTGACATGCAACTGAATTGGATTGAAAGGGGGGGGGGTGCGACGTACAGCTGGGCAAGATCATTTATCTCACTTTCTCCTCCAGAGCCATCTGGGTCCAGTGGCCAGAGATAGATCGGGAGATGGCCCTGGGTGCAATTTGAGGCCCTTGGGCTTTTTGAAGCTTAGATTTCCTCCGGGTCTGTTTGACTGAGGCAACACCCATTCAGTGATTAAAGCTGGATGGGAATTGAAGCAAAGAATCTCCTTTCACCCAGTTCAAACCAAACAAAACCCTCCTAAATCAATCTGGGAGGGGAAGGCCCTGGGGGTTTCACTTTAAATCTAGGCCCTGGCTATTCTCTGAGATGAGAAATCTGCCCTGAAGGTGCTGACCTGCATGGGTAATAGTAATCCATCCCTCTGCCTGGTTACTCTCCAGCCATGAAATCCCCGGGGCTGGAAGGGGCAAAAAGAAAGAAATTGTCTTTTATCTGGCCAGAGCAGGAGGAGGCCGGCGCTATCGGGCCTGTCTCCAGTCTTCAAGCCTTTGGGCTCCAGGGAGAATTAGGGCCCGAGTGTCCTCCCTATCCAATTAGGCTTAAATGAAGACACGGTGGAGGTGGAAGAACTGCCAGCTCCTCCTTCTGCAAGGGCCAGACAGCAAATGAAGGGATTTCATGGCCTGGGAAGAATATCTAGCTGAGCTGCGTGGGTATTTGAGGCTGCTTCTGCCGGAAGGGAGGGGAATGGCTAACTCAAGTCTCTGGGTTCATGGGAGATTTCTTAGTGACTGAAAAGTCACTCGATCACGAGACCAGACTGGCCTTCTCCTTTGAATTCCATGTTTTTCAAGAGCCCCAGACTTTGTTCTCTTTTTCTATCCTTTTCTGGGAGTGGGGGGGGGGGGGGGAGTTGAGAATGGACAGGAGCACGGATGGGGTTTATCACATGTGTCATATGTAATTTACAGGAGAGTAGCCTTTTGGGTAAGTACTATTCATTTCAGTTTCTAGCCCACTTGGAGCTGGGGTCCAATCTTTCTCCCCCTCCCCTTCCCCTCAGCCCCTCCCGAGTTGATGCCTTAAAGGAGGTAAGTGGCTTCTGATAGACTTAAGGGGTAGATGGGGATTAGAAGGTGGGAAATGACGGACACGAAATCACTTCTGGATCCATTTGTTGAGTGCAAAAAGGAAAAAAAAAAAAAAAAAGAGAATTTCTGGTTTTCTGTTGCCTTCTATTCCAAACATACCCCTCTTCCTTCCTCTCCTCAATGAGCTATTCCTGGTAACAAGAAAATGAAAAGGAAAGAAAAAAAAATCAACACATCCCTCGAGTTGGACAGCGTATGCAGCGTTCCTCACCCAAAGCCGCCGCCCCCCTCCAATTTCTGAAAAGTTAGGGGTCCCTTTTCTCATCTTCTCCCTCCCAACATACAAACTCTCGACGGTTCTGGGAGAAGTGCAGTGTTGGGGAGGTTGAGCTTGTCATGTGGAGAAACTGAGGGCTTAGACCTCCGCCCGATTCCCAGGGCTGCTTACTCTCTTCATGAGGTAGGCAAGGCTTAGACTGTGCCTTTCTTCCCCCTGGGGCCCCAGATTGATATCCTGGCAGATTTTCCTTTCCTGCCCTGCTAATAAGATAAGATGGCCCCAGCCACATGGCGGTGGGAAGGCAGCCTAGGGCTTTTAGGCCTAGGCGGATGACTCAGTTCTTCTGAGGACTTGTAATGACTTCCCGCCCTTCCTCCTCCCTGCCCCTTCCCCCCACCTCCCATCACACACACTTTTCCCTCCCCTCCCTCCCTTTTTGAGCACTGAGCTATAAATATGTATTCACATCATCGGAGCTGGAAGGGGCCCTTAACGGCCATCTCGGGCGGCCCTCTCCCGAACAGGAATCCTGCCCACCCCCGAAGCCTCCCCGACAAGCACTCTCCCGTCTCCCCTTGAAACCCTTGTCCCGCCGCTCGAGCGTCACGGGTTTGGGGAGGCAGGGCGGACTCCTTGGGCCCCATCTTGTGAGACTTGTGTCGAGCTCTTGAACTCGCCTAGTCGATCACTGTGCCTGTCTGGGCCGGGCAGATGGCAAGAGGAGGCTTCTGGGAAGGTGAATATGTCACCGAAGCAGGGCTGGGGTCCCAGGCAAATAGTTATTCTCTTGTCGGCCCGGGGGCCCCATGCGGCCGTGGGAGCAGGGCGTCCAACAGCCCTTTATTGGGCTCTAGACCAGGCCCGCAATATCTGACTTTACGTCTTACATCTTCCTCCCAAGTGACCTCTCTCTGATCCCTAATTCCCTTACGTATAAAACGAGGAGGTTGGACCCCATGGCTTCTGTGCTCTTGGGACAATTAGAATTGGGGAAACCGAGGTTGCCTCCAGTAAGCTAAACTGGAAGCTGTGGATTCTATAACACTTTTAAAGCAATTGCTCTCCAGTTGTAAGATGGGGGGACTGTCCGTGTTCTGCCTCCACCTGTGTACCCCTAGTTTCTTCCCTTTTGTGAATTTTACTTTCCTCATCTGTAAAATGGAGATAATTACACAGTGAATGATGAAAAGGGTTCCACAGATGTTTTTGGCACTTGATTTTGAGCAATAATTTTGTGGCCCGCTCCCCCTTCTAAGTGATCCGGTTCAGAGGAGGGCAGGGGTTTATGGGGAGAAGCAGCTGGAGAAGGCGGGGCAGGATTTGGCTAGGCATTGGACCACCTCCTGGTAGGGAAGAAGATCTCTGAAGGTGGCTCAGCTGGTTGCCAGGTAAGTGCAGTTTCTTTCAGGTGAATTAAATTGTGGTAAGTAAAGTCTGGTTTCTGAACAGCAAATGGAGCGACTCAGAAATGAAGAGGAAGGTACCTGGGTGGTGCTCTCCAGGCCCTGCTGAGGTGCCAGCAGCCCAGAGCCCTCCTGTCTCGGTTTCTACATCTGATTCTGAAATACACATTAAAGGGGCTGTACCTGTGGCCCCCCAAGTGTGCCACTGAGCCCCTTGTGCTATGGGGAGTCCGTCCTCCCATTTTCCAGGTGAGGGGCATGTGTCTGTGTTTATATGTCCAGGCAGGGCCCAGAACGAGGCCCGTTAAGAGGCAAAGGCCGCCTACCTCCCAACTTGGGATTGGGAGAAGGGGCCCAGTGTTCTTAAAAGCTGCACCCAGTTCTCTTCTTGGACATGTGCTGAGCTGCCTTGTCCCCAGAGGGGACTGCTCTGTAGCCTTTTCTTCAACAACTTCTGTGATCTGGGGGATTGGATGCAACTCCCTAAGAGGCCCCAGTCACCCTTCTTGGCTTGCTGACACTGTTGCCAAAGTGCTTGGGTGTTTGGGGTGCTTGGGCCCCAGATCCCGGGGTCACAGACTTGTAGGCAGCTGGGTGCAAAGCGAACCCCCGGCCCTCGTGGAAAGAATAAAGACGAAGAGGAAAAGAGTATCAGAGTGCCTGGGTGAGCCGTGACTGGTGTTGGGAACCTTGGGAAATCTAGTGACCATTCTGGTCCATCTAGGCCTCTGTTCTCTCTAATGGCCCAAAGGTGGGAAGTCCCCTGTAACTCTGACCTGTTCTAATTTCAGAGGCTTGGGAGGGAGGGGTTAGAAAGGAGGAAGGCCTGTGTCAACATTTCCTTCCTGATTTTCTATCTTCTACCTCAGATATACCTAGATGTGGCGGGAGCCCGGCTCCCTTCCTTCAGGATTATGGAGATAAGCCTCCCTTGGTTTTTCCCCTCTCAGAAAGGGCCCTGAATGTGGGTGTGGGAGGACTTTTCGGACACCAGACCTGGAGTGTAGCACGCCAGGGTCGGGAGGGACTCGGCCAGCCTTTATTTTACAGAGGAGGCAACTGAAGCCCAGATGAGAGAAATGATTTATTCAAGGACATGCATTCATCTAATGAGCAGCCGAGCCCGGGACTAGGGCCTTGACTAATTCAAGTCACTAGAGTGGAAGGTTCTTGAGGGCAGGGATTGACTTTTGCCTCCTTTGTATCTCCAGCCTGCTTAATAAATGATCGATTACCCTTTCCCACAACAGGGTTTATAAATAAATAAATAGTATTTTATAGTAATAGTAAATAAAATAGTATTATTACTCCTGAATACACTGGCAAGGAATCGGAGCCCCAGAAGACATTTCTCTAGTGACCTCTTCTGGGTCGTCAGTAACAGGGCAGGGTAAGTGAATTGGTCATAGAGGCTCCTCCCGGGAGTTTATAGTCATTGATCCCCTGAGATCTGGGTCTCATCTGACATGAGGAGGGGTCTAGTCTGAACCACTCTTATGGCAAATGCAGGATGTCCTCAGAGCAAGCAATCGGGCAGTCAGTTGGTTAACAAACTACTCGCCCCCCCACTGTGCACTGTTCCCTGTGCTCAGGGGGTTTCTAGCCTTATCTCCGACTGCTTCCCTTCCCCCTCTGGCTTTATTTTCCAGAGAGCCCCAGAATCCCAGAAGGCCTCGCTCAAGGTCACCTGTTAAATATTAAGTCACCTAGGATTCGAATTCAGGTCCTGGGAGGCCAAATCCCAGCTCTTTCCACTAAGTTGGCCCAGTAGGGAGGGCCCTGGCTCAGTTAGTTCCCGCCTCTGCTGCAGCACAGATGTTTGCTGGCATTGTTAAGTAGGCGTGTTGGGAGCTTGCCTCTTGGCCCTGGGCCAGCTGCCAGAGGAAACCAGTGACTAAAGGCTTCCTCCAGGCTCTGTTCAGTCCTGGGTCTTTTCCTGGCTCTCTAGCCCTCCAATCTGTCTTCTTTGACTAGGTCCCCATTCCTTTCCCCCGCGCCCCCCCCCCCCCCCAGTATAGAGCCCCTCAGGAGTTAAAGCCAGGGAGACTAAGCTCTAGCTTTAGCTGAAGTGGCCAGAAAACAAGTGACCTATCCAATGTCTCGCCCTCAGCCGGGTCTTGGGACTCAATCCAGAGCTTTCCCCCTTCTGCCATCTGAGGGCTATTTTTCCTCTCCAAGACTTTGTTTGCCTGCTCTGCAGTGGGAAGGAAGGCCGGGCTTTACTTTGAATTGCTTCAGCTCAGCTTTCTATTTGCTTATCTTTCTTTTCTCCTTATCTCCCCCCATCCAGCTAGCTCATTGCTGACATTTTTAACCCCAAGTTTAGTTGAGCTCAGAGCTTATCCCACTAGGCCACAAGTGGGCAGGGGTATGTCTTTGTGGGGAGGGAAAACAAAGGCGCTTCTCCCTCCGCTGGAAATAAAATCTGGGTTTCTTATTGGGGGGGGGGGGGGGGCGACTGACCCGAGACCATGAGCGCATGAGCCAACTGGAATCCAGAATAATGTTTTTAAAAAATTCATGATTGGAAGAAATGCACAATTTCAGTTAGAAGTTGGTTAGAATGGAAATCCTTTTCCCCCTCACATCCAAATTCAGTCACTCCTCCCCCCCTTGGATTCTTTCCATGGGTCCCGGGTTAAGACCTCTTGCTGTCCATGACATCTGCCACGCCATACTTTTTGTACTCCACTCTTGAGGCCTCCTCCCAACTCACTTGAACTGCCCGAGCAACGGCTGCCTCAAGTTGGGGCTGCCTCCGAGAGGCTGGGCCTTTCAACTTTTTCATTGCTTTCCCAGGGTGCTATGAGATATGGCTTTCCTTGTGATGGCAGCTCTGATAAGGTTTTGAGTAACTGTTCTTGGGGCTTCTTGGGATCATGAGCTTAGGGCTGGTGAGGGATTCTGAGAAATAGCAAAAACCCATTTGTATTGGGTTTATGAAGCCCTTTTCCACACAGAATTTCACTTGATCTACTTTGGAATCGGGTAGCCTGGCTGTTTTGGAGACAAGGAATCCGAGCCCCCAGAGACGGAACTCGGGGCTAGTTGGTGTGGTGGGAGAGGGGTAGATGGACTCCAACCCACGGTTCTTGACTTAAAGTTGCGCATTTTCTTACCACCGGAGGAGGAGGGGCCTATTCCTGTTGGGGAAGCTGGCATCCTTTCTGGCCCTAGGTGACAAGGGGCAAGTTTTTTTTTTTGTTTGTTTGTTTTTTTGTCTCTTCCCCCAATCCTTCATAAGGATTGCTAGATTTAGAGTTGGAAAGGCCTTAGAGACCATCTGGTCCACTTCCCTCAGTTTATAGAGGAGGAAACTATTAGGCACATGGAGAAGACTCAGCCAAAGTCATATGTAGGATTCTAGATCTAGACCTGAAAGGACCCTCAAATGTCATTGAGTCCAATCTCCTTTTACATAGGAGGAAACTGAGGCTAAGGGAAAAGAAGTGACTTGCTTAAGATCACACAAATGGGATTTGAACTCAAGTCAGCTACCTTCAGCATCAGTGCTCTTAAGTACCTAACCAGTGGCCATGGACCTAGCACCCTCAGGTCCTATTTTGCCTAAATAGCTTCTATAACCCACCTTTTCAGGAAAATCCTTGGAGCTAAAGGTCCAGACAGAACTTGAGATGATGAACCTGGGACCCAGAGGTTGGCAATGACTTTCCCAGGGTTACATGGAGGGAATGAAGAGAAGGCGCCATTTTGGGGAAAATAGAAGAAGGCCTAACTTTGGTTTTATAATCTGGGGCGAGGTCTCCCCCAAGCATTCCAGCCCGCAGGCTACCGTGACTAGCTATTTTTGGTCATTGGCAACCCTGTGAGCCTCCTTTGTTCCGAATGAGTCACCGTTTCTTGGTCCTGTTAGAACTTCGGCCTGAAAGTGGCTGCAGGTGCAGAGAAGATGGCCTTCATATGGTACGTAATTGGGAAGAGCTTAGAAATCTCAGCTCTGTGAGATCTTGGACGAGTCATTCCCGCCCTCTTCAGCCAGAGGCCGCACGATGGCTCTCGATGGATTCTCCAGTTCTCATCATTGAGAGTTTCTATGCTGGAGGGGAGCCTGGGTAAGAAAATGGGGATCTAGCCAAATAAGGCAGGTTTGAGACCCAGCAGCCAGCTAGCCGACTTCCTTTTTGCACTCCCTCCCCTCTGGATCCTCTATACCCAAACACAAGCCACTGGTCTTTCTCTCGAAGGCCTGGGAAACTCCTTTTAAGTGGGCCTGAAATCCCTGCACTTCCCTTTCTAGCTCCTTGTGCCTCTGGCTGAGTCACTTCTGTCTGTGTTAGCCTTGGCCGGGGACAGCTAGGTAGGACGGGTCTGTCTAGAGAGAAAGGGAAGGGGGGGGGGTGCCACCGGACCGACGGAAGACTCTTGGGAGTCGCCGCAAGGCTCCGCTTCGGCCTTGGACTAATTTGGTGCTTTGGAGCAGTTTCTTTGGGCCTGAAGTTGTGCTGAGGTAATGAGGCTGGCTTCTGGACTTCCTGTGACTGCTAGTCACTCCAAGTGGCTGCCTGGGGTGTGGGGGATGGGCTGGGAGGCTGTTCTGGTGACTCACCCCTTCCCACCCTTCCTCTTCTTCCGGGCCAGTGTAGCAGAGCCAGCCGGGACACTCATTTCTGAGTCAGAAGGCCCTGGGTTTGAGTCCCAGTAACTTACAGCAAGCAGCATTGTTAGCTATGGGAGATAAGTGACAGCAGCCTCTCCATGTGGCCGTCACATGATTTCAGGCAAGTCCTCTTAGGGCTTCACTCCCCCCCTTCCCCCCCTTCTTTTTAGTCATTTTAGAATATAAAATGGAGGTTAGAATGTTTCCCTCCTTCGCTTAGTAGATTAGATCCCATCACTGAGGCTGGTTTGCCTGATTTTTAGGGAGCCAGCCTTAGTCAGGAAGGCCTTTGACAGCTTGGCCAACTCTTCAGGGAGAAAAGACGCCATAATGGAAGAGAAGTTCCTGTGCTCACGAAATTACCTGTTCATGCCCTCCTCCATCTCCCCAGCACACATGGATGGGAGTACGGGGCCCTCAGAAACAGCTGGGGTAGAGTTAACTCTGGAGTGCATCCAAATCCTGGTGTAGGACCTTGTGCTTCAGTGTCCCCCTCTGTCAGAGGGAATTGGACTAGATCATTTGTGAATCTCAAGATCTTTTTTATACTCTTAAAAGTTAATGAAGACCCCCTCTCAAGAGCTTCTGTTTCTGTGGAGTAGATTTCCCAGTATTTACAATGTTAGGAATTGAAATCTCTCAGTGTTATCTTAAAAATGGTTTCATCCTCTTGGGGATCCCCAGAGACTCCCAGACTGCATTGGGACAAGCACTGACCTAGGCTCCCATCCTCTGAGCCCTAGAGGGTGAGAGCTGTGAGATTCTAGTTCCCAGCATTCCAAGGTGCTGCTATCAGAGGCCTGGGGAAAGATGGGAACTTCAGCTTTCCTTTTCCCCTGGAGTACTCTCCAGTGACTAGTTAGGGACAGATTCTCTGCTTTTATCTCTCCTATCTTCGAGCCCCCTTGAAAAGTGCTAAGGGTGGTTTAATGGGAGCGCTAAGTGGGCTGGCAGAGCCAGCCAGCCCATGGGGCTATGAGGACCATGAGGAAGGGCTGGGCCCGAGGTCAGGAGACCTTGGCTCTGAAGCTTAGGCCAGCCCCGACTTCTGAATCGGGCTATAAAATGAGGATACTCTTTATTGGGGGGAGTGTTTGGGGATGCTAGGTTGGTTAGGGAGCTGGCCTAGGAGGACCCTGAAGGACCTGGGTTCGTGTGTTGCCCTTGACATATCCTGGCTGGGTGAGCCTGTGGACAAGGCCCTTCACTTCGTGGTTCAATGATGAGAAGGTGTTGGCCTGTATCGGGGGAGGGAAAGCCATGTAGCAAGTAGGATCCCACAGCTGACCCAGGATCATCTCTCAGGCCTGTTGTAAAAAAGAAAAATCCTCTGGGAGCGTTAGAAAAAAAAATCTTTCTTCCCAGGCTCCCTGCTCACGATGACCGCAGGGTCTTTGCGGTTATCCTGGGGGAGGGACCTTTCCCTTCTAGAAACTGCTCAGGTTCTTTGGGACACTTGGAGGGAGGGAGGCAGCCTTTCACAAAGGACAAGATAGGCCTGGAGAAGAGTCGGGGTCATATACTAGGTTAGGGGCATAGCCTGGGCCGCAGTTAAGAACCCGGTTATGTAAGGAAGAGGGAGGGGTGTGGTCTGTATCAGTGGGGACTGAGATGGGAAACCTCGGCCCCAGAGCCCTGGTGAGCCACAGGAGGGGGCTCTGGAGCCCTTCCAATCACTCCTGGAACAAGAAGTCCCTGATGCCCCCACAAGTAGTCCTTCAGCCTTTGTGTGAAGGCCCAAGGCGGCCCCCTGTACTTGTGGGCAGCTCTGAGGAGGATGGTCTTCAAAGTGGAAGGGACCGGCCAGATGGGCTAGGCCTCGACCTTGGCCTTTGTTGCTAGCTCGGCCCTCTGAGGCCAGGCAGACTTCAGTGTGAAGGCAGGACCTTGTTCTCCCTTTTTTCTTCCCCCTGCTTGATCAATCCTAGTTCTCTTGGCAGCCTGTCAGGATACCTTGCTAGAAGGAGAATGGGAAGATAGAATGGAGCCCCCTGCTTTGTAGCAGAACTCTAAGGAAGCTTTGAAAGGCAGGCAGAGCCCCCTTTTCCTAAAGAGGAGACTTGCCCGGCCTTTTAGGCACCCTGAATCAGTAGCAGTCCCCAAGCCAGGAGCCTGGGTGGAATGATTTTTTTCTTTTTCGAGGGGATGGTGTGGCTATACCAAGGTCCATTGGCCTGCCCAGCCAGGGAGTTAGGGCCTTGGGTTTGAATCCTGGCTCCTTCCTGCCTCGGTGACTTTGGGCTACCTTTCTGCCCACTCTGGGCCTCCCCTCCATTGTGAAATAGATGGAGCTGATGAGCTCAAGAGTCTTTGCCATTTTTTTTTAAATTTTTAAAAACTTGCCCACTCTTAAGGCTTCTCTGATCCTTGATCTGGTTTTATGTTGGGACGGGCCGATGGGCCTAAGAACCCCAGGGGGTGGACATGCTTTAGGTGCCGTGGCCAGGAGAGCCTCTAACCTGTGGGGCTAGTGAAAGGGGATCCTTGAACACTGGGCCAGGGTCTTTGGCTGTGCTGGGCATTGGAACCCTAGCGGGTGCCCTCCCCACACATGAAGAGCCCCTATGCTGGCAGATCCAGAGAAACCAAATCGCCAGGTGGGCAGCTCCGAGGGTCACCTTCCGTGGACGGAGCTCTGTCTGCCGAGACTTGTCTCCTCTGGCCAAGCAGGAAACGTTTGCCGGCCTCTCCTGATAGAGACTGGGTGCCCCTGCTTAATGCCCAGGCCAGTCTCAGATTTGAACACTTCCAGGAATTTCAAGGGCCTTGGAGATTGGAGGCTTGCCCAAAAAAAGACCTCATAGGTCATTAGGAGACTGAGGCCCAGGGAGGGGAAAGGGATTTTCCGTAAAGAAAGCCTAAGTGGCCAAACCTCCCCCTCCACATTTTACATAGAGGGAAACTGAGGCCCACAGAGGGGAAGTGACTTGGTTGTTGCCAACATTGGGACTAAATTTTACATCTGACTCCTGGCACTAATTTTCATCCGAAAGCAAGTTTATCTTCTGACTTGGATCTCATGGAAATAAAAAAAAAAATGATAGCTTCCCCTATCATTTAAATTCTTGTAGAAAACAACCACAGGCAGTATGAGGCAGAGTAGTATACTAACTAGAGGGCTGGAGATCTGAGTTCGATTCCTGTCTGATATATGCTAGCTTTGCAACCAAGACCAAGTCCCAGAATCTCTCTCTAAAGTTATAAACCAGATACTAACTTCATCACCGGGAGGGAGTTTCAATTTCAGCAAATTACAGGTCCACAACTCCTCCTAACCCACCAACATCTACACGAGATAGTGTTTTCCACCATTAAACAAGATTTGGTCATTTGATCTAATTGGCGGTGGAGAGAAGGTATAGACAAAAAAAAAAAAAAAGATAATTTAGAATAGCATCCGTAGATGTGTGAGAAAATATTAAATGGTGTGAGTCGAGAGGAGGAAGGGATCGCTCCTACCTGGGGGAACTCGGCAGAGGCTTTGTGGAGGACGAAGCATTTGAGCCCGCTTCCAAAGTGGAGTAACATGGCAATAGACTCTATAGGGTTCATTAAACCTTACCAAGTGCTCTCTTTATGACAGGCCCTAGGATTTTCGGATTAGGGTTTTAGCAATCATGTAATCCAGTGGGGTCAAACCATGGTGGTATATTGACTTTTCGACAGTCTCTAATTAACATTATCTGCGTTTTCTTCTTTCTTGATAGGTTTTGTTCGTTTCCCAGTTACATTTTAATCTGGTTCCAGAATTATCTGTCTGGGTGATTGTTCATGTTTTAGGGCGGAGCTCTAAACACTACCTTGGGCTGCCCCCGTTCCATACTTTTGATCCTAATTTTAGAGACAATGAAGATTGCTTCCAGAAGGGAAGCCAGTCGCCCAAGGTCACTTGTCTAGTCGGAGTAGGCCTTGCATTCAAACCCAGAACCTTGGACTCCGGGTCCAGTTTTCTTTCCATTAGTAGAGTAAGTACGAAAATCATCGCCACCTTTCTAAGTGAGGAAACTTAAGGCTTAGAGTTACTTGGTCCTCTAGTTACCGAGTATCGGAAGCAGGATTAGATCTAGTTTTGATTGCCATGTCCAGCATTGTTTAGATGGTAGATACCGTACTGGTGGTAGGTTTCTTGGCTTTTCCTGACTGCCACTCTCCTCTCCCTTTTCGTTGCCTCGTCTTCCGTTCCTTCGGGACCAAGGGGCAAATGTGAAGCCTTTAGACACTCCAGCAGCTCTGGTAGCAAGGAGATCGCTCATTTTTCTTCCATAGCCTTAGCATTTTTGTTTGATGGGCTGCCAGGCCACAGGCTTCCAGCTGTGGCTGAGGCTAGGGGGCAAGGGGGAGGTTGAGAGGAGAAGGCTGGCTTCCAGTATAACTCATTCCTTCCTTTCTGTGCCTCTGGTCTTACCGAGAGTTCTCCATGTTCTGACCCCTCTGTTCTCCGTTGCTAAATAACAGTTTTAAGGAATTGTCGGCCTCTCTCCCCTCCCCAGTCCCTCCTTGAGTTTCGGCCTACCTGATACACTCAAGCAGTCATTTGCTCAACCCTCCGGTACACCTGACCAGAAATGTGATTTGCGGCTCTGTAAAAGTGCTTGTGAATCGCGGGAGCTCACTTCGGTTCTCTGGCTCGGGCTACTGTACGTTTAATGGGAAACGGCCCGAACGGCCGACCCGGTTACTCGGGTCACGTATGCTCGGTACTCTGAAGTATAGACCTGACCGTTATCTGATCGGTGTGGAGTACCCCGGTGGGTCTGCAGGCCTCAGATTGAATGTCTGGCAAATGAGCACATTATTCATTAATGCTTGTTTGGGAGTCTACAATGGTTCGACTCAGTTTCTGTGGTTTGGCTGCTTCCCTTAAAAAGCAGAATGGGGAGGCAGTGCTTGAAGGTCTTCTGCTTAGAAAGAACTCCTCGTTCTGCTTGCATGCTGTATAACCTTGAGCAGATTTCTTTCCTTCCCTTGGGTCCGTTTGCAACGGGGAGAGGGTTCGCTTAGGTCAGGTGTCGTCAGTCCTTTTAGTCTTTTTCCTGGCCCTTTTCTCTTCCTAGTCCTTATTCGTTAATTTTTTTTTTTTTCTAATTTGAGGCAATTGGGCTTAAGTGATTTGAATGGGCTCACACAGCTAGTAAATGTCTGACACCGGATTCTTATTGGGCACGAAAGGAAAGAAACTGTCCCAATTGCCTGTATGCACAGAAGACGTTAATTTGTTTCCTCCCGAGCTATCTCCACGGGTGCGGAGATCAATGCAGAGTTTGGGGGGATATCTCGACAGGCTAGCACTGGGGGGCCGGCGTAGGGGATTTCCAGGTGAGCGAACTCAGACCCACACAGGTTGGCAACGTTTCCGCATTCTGAGCAGCCTTTCTCAACTTTTTGGGTGTCCTGACCTCTTATAAATCAGGCTTATTACCTCCGATTACCTGGCACAGACAGGAATCGACCCCAGATCTCCAGCCCTCTAGTTAGTATGCTACTCTGCCTCATACTGCCCATGGTTGTGTTCTACAAGAATTTGAAATCAGGTAATTTAATTACCTGAATTATGATCACCTCCTAATTCAAGGAAGTACTAAATTTCATTTTGTGAAAATAAAGTTGTAATTTTCCCCATCCAAGTTCCCAGATTCCCTGCAATCTGTCCACAGACTTCAGGTTAAAAAGCCTTGTCTTGCAAGGGACTGTGGACTTGTCCGAGATTGCTCAGCCAGTATGTATCAGGAGAAATTTCAACCCAAGTTTTCCTGGCTTTGAGACCAGCTGTCCATCCACTACAGCCTCATGCCTCTGAATAGCATAAATTAGTACTGCTTAAGTACTCCTTAAGAGGAAGGATATATGTTCTCTGGTTTGGAACTCTGTAGCCTAGTTAATCTCCCAACGTCCTTTTCAGCTCTGGCATCATTGGTTTGAGTTGTAGTTAGTCCTGATACTGCTTCCTTGTGAATACCCAAGTGAGGGAACCCTTGGGAGCAGAGGGGAGTTAAGCATGGTGCTCTCTAAGGCTTTTACCCCGATGCTGCCAGTTTACCTGGCATTTAATCGACGGCCTGTCCGTCACGGCAAGGCGGAAATGCGGATCTCGCAAAGATAGGACACGGACCAGGCCTTGCTGTCCAGAAGCCGATGTCCTGCTCGGCCAGGCTACGTCCGTCGGAAATGCGCCTGACCCATGTTCACGTTCACTCCCTCAGTAAAGCATAAACTGCTCTGGGGTAGACGTGCTTTCTTTTCAGAATAGGCACTTGGTAAATGTTGATTTTAATTGCCATCGAATCAGTTTCCTACAGCAAGTAGCACCCGAGGTAACTTTTGAAGAAAGCTCAGGATTTTTCCAGCTAGAATTGAGGAAGAAGTGCCTTTCAGGCATAGGGGACAGCCAATACGGAGGTACGGAGAAGTGGCCGACGGATTTTGGAGGCCATGAGTAGACCAGATGGGTGGAGTCAAGAGTAGAAGCAAGGGAGTTGACTTTGGCTTCTTCGGTGTTGAGGCACCCAGAGTAGAGGAGAAAGGAGAACTATTTCTTCAGGAACTTAGGCATTTGCTGAAATGGAAGGAGGGCAGAGTGGTCTAGGAGGCTGGAGAAGAGATTTGCACAAGTCACCATGTGGAGTGGGATCGGGGAAGACTAAGAATTGCCATTTGGTGGTTAGGGCCCAATTGAGTTTGGATAAGCTGAATTCATAGAAGATCCAGTTAGGAGAGCTGTATGACTTCTTCCAGGGACACTCAATAAAAAGTGGATGGTGGGGATAAACCAGGGTTAATAAGACAGGAAGTGGCTATGGGGCAGTATCACAGAAGAGAAGGGGGAATATGAGTGATGCCCTCTAGGTAGGAATGATAGGCCTTGACAGTAGATCTGATACGGGGGTGGGGGATCAAGAGTTAAAACATGACAGGTTTCAAGTCTGGGCGGTAGGGAGAATGGTTGTTGCCCTCAGCAGCAGTAGGAAAATTTGGGAATTGAGGAAGGTTTGGGGGGAAAATAAGATAATGAGTTTTCGAATGTACTGAGTTTTATATGTCTATGGTGCATCCAGTTGGAAATGTTCAATAAATAGTTGGCGATGGGAGGCCAGAGGTCAAGAAGAGAGGTTACGGCTGGATAAATGGATAACTCATCTGCTTAGAGTTGTGGGAATCCATGGGAATGCTTGAAAATCATCGAGTGAGATAGTGTAGAAGAGAAGAGAGCTGCCTGCTAGGAGTGAATCACCATGACTTAGCCCATGAAGCCTGAATGAAGATCCGGCAAATGAAATTGAGTACTTGGATGCAGAGGGGAAGAGGCAGCCTGATCCTGGTGAAGTTAGAGTGGAGTGTTCCAGGCTGCTGTGAGGAAGATTAGGTTGGGGAGGAGTGAGGCATAGGGAGAGATGAAAGGAGAAAAGGTTGGAGTTAGAGGGCCTTCTATAGCTCTGGATCAGCGAGCCCATCTTTTTACGCAGCTGATGTCTGTAAGGCGTGTGTGGGAATTGAGGTTGTGGAGTCGGGAGACCAGGTTTTTGAGGGGATGTCAGCCAGAGTACTGAAATCCCTAAGTTCTAGAGCAGATGGGCGACAGAGGAGAAAGGGAACGGCCAAAAGTGGAAAAGTCCCATGGACTATGCTTTTTTTCCCCCCAATCTTTATTTCCCAGCACTGATCACGACTAGGTTCATAGCAAATGTTGTCAGTGTTGTGTTTCTCAGATCAGACAGTAGGGTTATTGTAAGGACCTTTCTGCCAGACAGTAAGGTGACATAGCTGGAGGGGAGGGAGGGAATGGTTGCTGAGTGATGATCCTGGCCGAGTCTGGATGGAGCGGTGAAGAGCTAGGAGCTTGCCAGCTTCTCCTTCTGGCCTAGTGAGTTAGGAGGGAAGAAGAGAAGCTGGCCCAGTCCTACAGAAGGGTGACCAGGTATTTGATGTCTTCTAGAAGGGAGCGGGAGTGCAGTGCAGAATTCCACGAATGCACAAAGCTGCAAGTGGGCCTTCGAGGTGACATGCACTTTGTTAACAATAGAACCGGACCATGGAAATGGGCAGAACTGAAATAGTTGGGACTGAAAGAGCAGAGAATGGTAGCAGGGGACTGAAATACAGGGATTAGAAGAAGAGATTTTCCGTGTTGGATTCTGGGTAGAGGGATCAAGTGATAGATCCCGGTCTTGTGAGGATAGAAGATAACCTCATTTATCTCTCAGCCTGCCTTCACTAAGGGACTGAACTTCTCCTACAGTGTTGGGTTAGAAATATTCATCTCCAAAGTGGAATGGGCTTGGGGAGGTAGTGAGTCCCTGACACTGAGAATATACTCCTCTCTTTGTAGAAGCGGAGAACTGTGGATCCGGAACACCATGTACTCAGACTTTGTTGCATTGGGGCAGCGTATTGGTTAGTTTGACTAATCTGTTTTTTTGTCTTTTTATTCTCTAAGGGATGGTCCCTCTGGTCAAAGGAGGGGAAAGAGATATATTGGGGGAAAACGTGAAAAGAAAAACAAAAGATAGAACCCATTTTTAAGGGAAGAAAAAAAAAAGTAGAGCACTCGTAATTAGAAGTTGGGTTTAGGAGCCAGCTGGTAGCCTTAACTAGTTGTATGGCCTTGGAATAGTCACTCCACACATCTTTGAACCTCAGTCGCCTTATCTGTAAGGTGGGTATAATGCTCGTCCCTCCCTATTCCTATAAGAGCAAATGAGAGGAGTACATTTTGAGTACATTTGAGCATTTATAGAGAACTTTGGGACAGGGTAGGCCCGGCCTGGGTGAGGGATGGCTTAGATGGAGGCGAGTTCCCCCAGCCAAGGGCGCCTGCCCAGCTGCTGGGAATTTGTCACCATAACAGCCAGAAGGGCTTCGAGGCGGGAAGAGGCTGTTATCACCTTCTGCCGGGGAGATCAGTAGATCTTGGCACAGAGGGCCTGCTTCAAAAGAGACTCGACTATTTGGCCAGACCTGCTTGGCCCCATAGCCACTGGTCCTTGCCCCTTAAGGGAACGGGACAACTGGAATCCAAGTTTCTGTTTGGCTTTTTAAGTCGAGGGCCCTTGCCTTGTGGCGTGGGGGGAGGGCACTAGATGGGGTCAGAAAGTCTGAGTGCAAACCCCTTATTAGCGGGAATCTCGGCAAGTCGTTTTTCCACCCCTAAGACCTCCGTCTCTTTCAGTCAGACAATGGGGTTGAACTAGATCTGAGCTTTTTAACCTGGATTCCATAATCTTGGGGTTAGATTTCATCCGGGTACTTGGATGAGAAAAACAGTGAAATGGTTTTCGCTGAAATCCGTAGTTGCCGCCATCCATTATTTACAAACAAAATTCTGAGGAGAGGTCCCTCGGCTTTCACTCTGCCCGAGGGGTCCGTGACATCCAAAAGGCTTCTGAACCACTTGACTAGATGACTTCTAATGTACTCAATGACCCCGAGTTATCTTTAGAGAGCCTGCTCACTCTCTGGGTATGTGTGTCCCCGGAAAAGGCCCCTTGAGTGGGCAGGAGTGTTCACAGGACTCGGTCATTGAGTTATGGGGAGATTGTAGCATTACTCAGAGGCCGTGATATGGGTAACTCCCTTGTAGTGAAGAGCTGCGGGGAGTCCTTCCCAGCCTACTGGACTGGATCGGTCCGGACTGGGTTTCGCGGGCTGCAGATGGTGTGAATCGATAGTCGGACACAATAGCCAGCTTAAAAACGGGATCGGGATCTTGGGCTCCAGGGAAGTAGATTGGCCGGAGGAACTGAGGGTGTTTGGCCTGGAGAAGACAAGGATAGCATTATTTCAAGTGTCTGAAGAAGTGACATTTGGAAACAAGATCGTCTTGGGCCGCCCCAGAAGGCGGACCGCGCAGATGCCAGTTTTGACCTCTTCCTTTTCCTAACAATAAGAACAGATCCAAGGTGGCTAGTGAGGAGGCGCGCTGCTGGGTGGAGGCCTTCAAGCGGTGCCGGGCCGGGTACCCTTTTGTTGGGCATGTTGTAGTGGGATTCCTTTCCAAGTACGGTTGGATGCGATGGCTGCTCAAGACCCTCCCGAGTCTTGGGAGTCTGAATGATGGGGGAGAGCATAGTGGATTTAGAGACTTGGGTTTGAGTCTAGCTCTTTTCTTGCACGTTTGCAGGTACCGTGGCCTTGGACCACTTTCCCTTCTGAGCTTTTCCCACTCGATGGGGATTTTAATACCACCTCGTAGAGGTTATTATGGGGGAATGAGCTTATAAAGCACCACATTTGCTTCATTTTGTTATTTTGGGGCAGGGAGGGGAAGAGTATAGCCTATCCTACATTCTCCGGGGTCTACTTAAAGCTGCCTTCCTAGAATATTAGAAGTAAAGGGGCCATAAGTGCCAAAAGAACAGCATACACAATCACTGAAATAGTGTAAATAAAAGGTACGTCTCGGCCAATTGGATGAGGAAACCCCAGGGAAAAGAAACGAACTCTCCTGAGGTGGTCCCGAGTGTGGATATTCAGTTTGGAGGTTTCCCCGTCTAGGGAATTTCGCTGTGCCCCCAACACGTCCGTCTCCCAAAGGGAGGGGTCGAAACTAAAGGCCGCTGTCCAAAACGAGGTCCTCGGTTTGGCCCTTGGCGCTCGGGAGGCCTCCTGGCTGAGCGAGGTGTACTTGGCATTAGAGGTATGCGCTGCTACTTACAAGTACTCCATCTCAGCCAGAGAGAGGAGCCGGGTGTGGCAGGGACTTGGGCAGAGTGGAGATCGGAATTAGAATGTTGGGATCCCAGGGTGTGCCAGCTGCTTGTGTACCCGGCTAAGTGCCAGGCTCTCCCCAACTGCTTGGGAAAATCAGGGGGTGCTTGAGACCTTGGAGGGGGGAAAACTGAACTGAAAGCCGGGAGGTCCAAGTTCTAGCCCCAGCTGGGCTGCTAGCTAGATGGCCTTCCTTTTGGGCCTCTTTCTCATCTTTCAAACAACACATAGGGAGTAGGGGATCTCCAGGCACTTTGAGCTTCACTGTGCTGCACCTGGTCATGACTGGCGAAGGCTCGGTGGGCAGAGTGCTGGCCTTTTGGACTTGGTCCACGGCAGCAGTTAGAAGCTGGTTCCCCGTTGGCAACAGAGAAGAAGGGTCGGTGTCTTTGGGTTTCCCAATAGAAGGGGACTTTGAGAACGGCACGCCTCTCTCTGGAAGAAGAGACCAGATGATCAGTGAATGGGCTCGTGCTTCTAAGCCAATATTGGGCCAGCACTAATTGGAACCCAAGAAACTGGAGGCTGGAAGGGGGACCGTTAAGATCATCCATTCCAACCTTCCCATTTTACAGAGAAAGAAACTTGAGGAGCAGAGGAAGGGACGGGGCTTGCCCAAGCTCATTTGCTTAGTGAGGGGCAGAAGTGGGACTCAACTCCAATTCTTGTTTGAGACCCAGTGCTTTTCTCCATTGTGTGAGCAGCATTAGTCTTTTGTGTACCTTTTGTGGGGTTTAATTCCCCTTAGGGATCCCCACTGCTGGGAGGGTCCCCCGTTTCTTTTCTTCTGCTTCGGAGTTTCAATGCCTGGAGTGAAGGGCAGCAGGGCTCCGGATCCGTAAGGCCAGGCTGGGGCAGATGTACCATGATTTAGCTCTCTCTGGTATGAAGAGCACTCTGGGAAATAGGTGCCAACTCTGGATGATTAGTCTGCTCAGCTTTTTCCAGTGCCTTGTTCAAGAGGGGAGGAGTGAGCAGAATGAAGTTGCCTGGTAGGACTGCTTAATACCAGGGATGAGGCAATCCTTGGTCCGGGCCCAAATGGGAAACTGGCTTTCCCATCCAGCCCTTGTGTGAAGTAACCCTTGGGAGGAGGGAATGCTCTGATCGATTCCCGTGGAGCCACCGGGAACCTGCCGGCCTCCACTCTCCCTCAGGTTGCGCTTTGGCATTCTCCCCTTCCAGAAGTCTCTCTTCCCTCCTTTTTGGTCATGTCTTTTCTCTCAGACTTTGAGTACTTACTAGGTTGTTTGGGGGATGCGTGACCCTGGCCTAGTCACTCTTCCTCTGGACCTAGGCTAACTCACCTGCCAAATAAAGTAGTGAAAAGCTGTTGCCCATCAGTAAATGCGTGACTCCTTGCTACTGCCCTGTTGTCCCTCCTCATATGATGAGCAAAGACTGAACGTGGCCTTGGGCCTTTTGGTGCCCCCTTCGTCAGCAGCCCAGCACCTACCCATCTCACCCCCCCCCCAAATCCCCTTTCAGACCCTTGGTGAAACACTCCTATGCCCGAGGGCCAGCTTTGGAGGCAGAAGGAGCCAAGTTCAGATTCTACCTCTGTCACAGGTGATGTGTCCAGATGACCTTGAGCAAGTTAAATCTCTCAGTACCTCAATGAAGACTCAAGTTGGAGTTTCTTAGGCCAGTGAAATCACAGGCCCAGACAATAATAATCATAATAGTTACAATGATTATTGGGGGCAGTATGGTCCGATAGAAAGAACACTGCATTTGAAGGCAGGACTTGAGTCTACATCTTTGTCTTTCACTCCCTGTGTAACTTTGGGCCTCGGTTTCCCAATATTAATAATAGCTGTTCACAAAGTACTTCATAAATGTGAATCTCATGTTCTCTCCTTAAAGCCACCCTGGGGTGTGGCTTCTGTTCTGATTTGGCCCATGCACATGTGAGAAAATGGCTGTTAATGGAAGGGTTGGCCGGAAGGTCCAGCAGATCACGTGTATACACGGCTGCTTTTCTCACATACGTGTATTTCTGAGCCGACCTGAAGCCCACGGTAATGGCTAGGCCTTCCTGAAGAAAGGCGCGGACCTGCTGGCAGCTCTCTCGTAGAGGGCCTATGTTCACACACACCAGGACGGAGCAGTCTCTACATATTCCAACATTAACCTTAGGGTTTTGAGTTGGAAAAGAGATTTTAGAGACCCTCTGATTCACCCCCATTCGTGGTACAAGGGGAGGAAGTAAAACATAGAGGGTGGGATGGGAGCTGCCCAAGAAATACAGCATCAGAGCCTTCCATCCCTGTTTTAGTCCTCCTGTACCAGGCTGTCTCCTAGGCTGCCTATGTTTCAATCTGTCCTCTACCCCCTTCCCCTATCTAGGTTAATCTAGAACTCTTCCTCCCCCTTCTAGCTGCAGGTTGAGTTTACTTTTTGACCAGGTACTAATGCTGCTACCAGGGGCTGTGGTGATTGAGCCAGAGCTGGGTCCTCCCCAGTGTGGCCACTACTCACTTTCTCCCCCATTCCTCAACCAATTAGTGACGAGTGTTCCAGATTTAAAAAAAAAAAAAAAAAAGCTGACCTTAAGGGTTTTTGAGAAAATACTTTCATATCCACCTTCATATCGGAGTAACGATTGCTCACGGGAAGTGCTTTGACGCTGAAATTCCCACATTTTCTCATCCATTTCTTAGGTCATTGACCATAGATTTTGGTTTCAAATCGACTTTTTAGGCCATCTAGTCTATCCTCATTTGAACCCTGTTTGTTCGGGAGGCAGGTTGAACATCACTAGTCCCATCTTATGTTTTACTGTTACTGTTCTAGGTTATGGGAGGAGAACCTAGGCCTCTAATGCCTTATGGGCCAGTGAGCTTTCTGGGTATTCCATGGCAGGATGGGTGCTGAGAAAAGACTTGCAAATGTCAGAGTCTGAGCAGCCTAACTGCCTCCCCTTAGGGAAGAAAATGAATGAACCCTGCATTCTGGACTTCCTCTGGGGTGTGTCTGTCTCTGTCTGAGGAAGGATCTGCGGCCTGAAAGTCCCTGGAGGTGCGGGGGGGGAAGTAGAGGAGATGGGGTGCTGAAAAGGAAATGAGGAGAGAAGCCCTTACCCAAGAGAGCAAGATGTTTGTGAAATAATTGTGGCCACGCCCCTCTGCGGAAGCTCCCGAGCTTTCAGGCCCACCCCTTGGCCTGCTGTGAGCTAAGCTTTCAGTTCCCTTTCTCTGGAAGCTGGAGAAGGGGGCATCTGTTTATTCAGCTCTCAGGCCCTGCCAGAAGCCTGGTTTCCACACTTGGGCCAGAGCTCAAGAAAGGCCCGAAGGATCTCCGAGCATGGAATGTTGAGTGGGCCCTTAGAGACCATTTGGGCCAATCCCCTCATTTGTACTCAAAGAGCCAAGAGTCTCCAAAGTTATGGTATGAGCCCAGCCCACCCTGGGTGGTTTGAGTGGGCCTGAGCTTAATGAGATGGACTTCATTCCTTGTGGTGGATCACCTCTTTAGTCTGCCCAAGAAGACTTAATTATTCCCCTGGCCCCTTAATTATTCTAATATCGTTATCATTGTTCATCCTGAATCTGAAAATGGACCCTGGGGGAGTTGTTGGGATGTAGGTAAGGGTTCAGGAGTGATTGGTTCGCCGGGAATACCCGTAAAGTTTTCATTCAGGAGGTGGAGGTTAGAAGAGGAATTATTTTGGGAAGCGACATTTGGAGTCAAGTGTCTAACTTTTTATTGGATCCTGGATTCCCTTCTGAGCATCACCTTTTTAAAAAGCATAAAATATCGAGGAACAAATAAATAAAATGCAAAGGAAACCAATTACATCTTATTACCGCTTTAAAAAACATTTCAATAGTATTTTATCTTTCCAAATACACATAAAGACATGTTTTCAGCATTCATTTTTGTAACACTTGTTTGTATTCCAAATTTCCCCCCCTCCCCTTACCTCCCTAAATAACTAATAAATAACTAAATAACTATAATAAATGAACAAATACCGGGGGGGGTGGGATTTTTGTGCCTCCCCACACATTAAGCATCACTGACAGTCTAATGGCCTTTAACTTCAAGGGAGTAGACCTACTGTGTGCAGAGTGGATTGTGCTGGGCAGGAAGATAATCTATATCCTCAAAGAGTCTCATTACAATGACAGTTAAAGGAGAAAAGGGCCTTAAACACTAGAAGACGTAGCACCCGAGTTGAGCCTTGAAAGCCAAAGAAGATTCTGAGATATAGGGGGAAAGGAGGAAGAGAGATGATGGTTCTGATTGGAAAGAAGGGGGCGGATGGCCGACATTGTAGAACTCAGTGATGAGGATTTTGAGATCCCTACGGAACATCCAAGAAGTTTTGTCTCAGACAGTTGACCATGTGAGGTTAGCTTGAGAGAACTTGCTCTGCTTATTACCTACGTGAAGGAGTCTAGGCAAGTCATGGAGTGGTCTGGGCCTGTTTCTTTGCCTATAAAGCAGTAATGTGATTTCTGCTACTGACCTCCCAGGGCTTTTGCTAGATACAGAGCAGTAGTAGTGGGCGACTAAGAATGATGTCCATGTCCGGGTAGGTTCTCAGATATCCTGGAGCTGGAAGGCACCTTCAAGGTCATGCGGTTCCCTTTCATTTCCAGTCACCTAGCATGATAGGACTTGCCCAGAGTCTCCACAACAGACAAAAAGGGTTCCTTTATAACTGGCCCAGTGGGAAAAAGGCTTGATTTTCAAATCCAGAAGCTTCCTAAGCCTTTCCTCATCTAGAAAATGAGGGAATTGTTTTCCTTTCTAGCTCTAGCCCCATCTCACTAGTTTCTCATGAGATTAGATTTCTTAAAGCCCTATTTAAAAGTCATCTGTTAGTGTATAATTCTGTACATATACAAATACACACACATAGTGTATGTGTGTCCCTTTTGGTTTAATTATCTACATATTTTCTTTCTCCCCCAATTGATGGCGGGGATAGTTCCATTTCTTAAATCCCTCGGTATCCCCTATAAATCCCCAAAGATCTTTGATCTTTTATCATTTTCTCCTGTCTGACTTTGGTTCCTTGACTGGACTTGGAGAACCTTACCCAGAACCCAAGAGCTCACGCCTTGAACAGTTCCCAACCAGTAGCGTGGCCGAAGAGAATGAGATATTCGTTAGTTCTAGGCTAGACTTTCCGAGGGCATGTTAAATTCTCTTAACCAGGCTGCAGATTGCTTCATTGAACGGAGGCCTTTGTAGTGGGGTGGTGACAGGTCTTCACATCTAGAAAAAAAGCCAGCAGGTATTTTCTAGGGAGGGTTAGATTGGATTCTTAAGCCCACTGGAAGGCAGACTGAAGGCTTAACCTGGTTAGTTCATGGTAGAAGGACTTTCTTTCAGTGGGTCCAATTAAGAGTAGAAAAGACTTGAAATGAGAATCCTAGGGCCAGTAATAGATTAGTAATAGTATTCAAAGGGCTTTCAGGTAGAAGGGAAATTAGATTTTTGACTGCTTTGGCCCGGGACGACAGAGCTAGCAACAGTGGGGGAAGGAACGGGTCGGGCCCATGACTTAAGCTCTTTCATCTCTTCATTTCAGAACCAGGAGTATAATAGAGGCTTCTCCACATTGGAGGTCTTTAAACAGCTCTTGAGGTTTAGAGGGAATGGAGAGTTGGCCTCTGGCTTCTGAGATTCCTTCCTGTTCCGAAGATGGCAGAGGGGGCAAGAGGGTCTTAGATGACATGAATTATGGGGAGTAGGAGGTAAAGATTGACTAGCCATAGGTTGAGACGTGAACCTTCCAGGGTCATCCAAAGATGACATGTAGGTCCCATGATCCTTCTCCGAATATCTGTGAGCTGAACGGTGGTGATGGTGACAGGGAATTCAAGACTGGATTCTCAGACCCAACAACTAGGGGTTTTTAGCCATTTTTGTGTTCTGGTCGTCGTCGAGTCATTTTTCAGTGGTATCTCTTTGTAACCCCATTTGGGGTTTTCTTGGTCGAGATCCTGGGGTGGTTGGCCATTTCTTTCTCCACTTGATGATGAAAAAGATGCTATGAATAGTGAAGTGACTTACTCAAGGTCACATAGCTAATACATGTCTGAGGCTGGATTTGAATTCACAAAGAGGAGTTTTCCTGACTCTCTAGGTCGGGCACTATATCCACTATACCACCTAATTAATATTTTTAAATTTATGTAATAAAATCTGTAGGCTATAAAGGAAATGGTTTTATTGAAATACAGTTGCCAAAATATTTTTTTGGGAAAAAAATCATTGATGGTAGGTTAAGAATCCCTGGACTGGTTATATTTTTATATACATACGTATCTGGGCATGTGTTTGGGTGTGTGTATATGTGTTGTATATACTTAAGTTGTTTTCTTTTTAAAACATAAGCTTCTTGAGGGCAGGGGACTGTGGAGTAAATGTTTGTTTGACTTGTAGGTGACGAATAAATGTTTATTTGACTTGTAGGTGATGAATACATGTTTATTTGACTTGTAGGTGATGAATAAATGTTTATTTGACTTGCTGGATCAGTCCGATTAGTGATATTCCAAAATTCATTTGAAAGGTGAGAAATCTAAGACCTGTAAAACAGAAGTGAATTAGCCAGTGTCCTCCAGGAAATTTGGGGCAAAGCTTAGATTTTTACACGGGTTTCTGAACCCCCCCAATTGGATATTTCCTATTTTACGGAGCTGTCTGAGGTCAGAAATGTGACCTTCCTGAATTTGGAATAGTTAACCCTGGAGACGCTTAAAGGCAGGCAGGGCTCTGGGCCCAGTCCAAGTCACTTTACCTGTGGACCTCCTTTTCTTTGGGGAAATATGGCCGTAGATGACCTTCGGGGTCATTTCCAGATCTCAGGCTTGTCACCTGGGTGTGACCTTGGCCAAATCACTTTACCCTGGGTGGCAGGAAATGAACTGGGGCGGGGGGAGGAGGAGGAGAGGTTAGATGGGATGGCCTTTGAGGTTCTTTCTAGCTCCTAGATCCACAATCCTTCAATTCAGTAGAGACAGGAAAGGGAGGGGAAGGCAGCCCAAAGGCAGACTTGATTAGCAGCAGACCTCAACTCCAAACCCAGTTATAATAGTATGAATCTTGATTTTATTGGGGAAAGTGTATATGTGTGTGGGGGAGGGAGAGAATGGGGGGACAGCATCAAAGAAAAGCTCTTGCTCTGTACAGAAGAGGGTAATTCTGTATCAATCCTAGGACCGGGTGGGAGGAAGAGGTCATGGAGTCTTTGCTATTACTTAGCAATAAGACCATGCTTCTGAGCATTCTAGAAAGACACCTTTATCTGGGCCCCCTTCTCCCTTTTGCCCTCCCTTCTTTTCCCTCCCCTTTCTCTCTCAGGCTTTATTTCTTAAGGCTTTCTGTCACCTTCTTAGTCACACAATCTAAGATCTGAGAGGCAGCTTGGCTTGGTGGGTAAGGCACCGAACTTGAAGGCAGGAAGACCTTGCCCCCAGTTCTTTGAAGTGAATTCACCTTCCAGAGGGTTCTTTTAGTTGTGTGTAGGAGGGGAGGGGTTGGGCTTGATGGCTACCTCTCAAGATGTGTGCTCCCATGACCTCTCACTGCCCATAGAGAGGCCAAGGCTACTCGAGGAGGGCAGGAAATGATGGAGGGTGGGTTGTGGTAGCAAATCATAGCAGTGACCCCTGTAGGCTGTTCGGGCCCCCTAGAGACACTAAGAAGTTGTAGCTCTTAGTCTGCCCCCGCAGGAGGGCAGGCTGTTTGGCCTAGGCCTTGGTGGCCGGCTCACAACCCATATTCCCCTGCCTCTGGCCTGGCAGGTCAGTCGGGAATGAGCACGCCCAAAGCTCAGACAAAACCGCCTACCCTCCAGGAGTTTACATTCTGTGAGGGAGTCACATATACATTCGACCGGGCTGGGGGGAGAGGAGACAAGATGGCTGGGGAGTACTTTCCCCCCACCCCCACATGTCAGAGCCTGTTGTGGGGAGGGGAAGTGTGCTAATAAGCCTGCCTCTCCTCTCCCCTCCACTGCCCCTGCCCTTTGAGAACAGGATGTGGGTAGTGCCGCATCTGGTGTGATACTGGCTGGTAGGAGAACGCCCACTGGTCTAGTGGGGCTGTCTGGGAGACTGTTGCTTTGGGCCAACCGGGAACCCTAGAACCCTGGGAAAGAGCCTCTCCTTCCTACCTTGACTCAAGAGGGTCTTCCACCACTAGGTTATGGGCGCTTAATCTTGGGCGTGGACAAAAATCTGTTTCCCAGTGAATTGTGGGCTCCTCGAGGGCAGGGCCTGTCTCTCACTTTCTTTGTACCTCCACCCTGGTGCTTAAGCACAGTGCCTGATACATAGTAGGTGTTTCATAAATGTTTGTTGACTGACCAACTGGGCCTCGGTTTCCCATCTGCTCTCAATCTCCAAGGGTCCAGGACTCGAGTGCCACGGCTTATTAAAACCAAAGTGCCAGTGGTGAAATTGCATCAAGCCATTTTGGTGTCCCTGAGTCCTCAGGAAACCCAGAAGATTCCAAGGAAGCCAATTCTTAAAATACAGTTATCAAACTAGAAGAAGCTCACGGACCCCAGGTTAGGAAGTCCCCTGCTTAAGCTCACCGAAAGGAAGTTTAAATTGCCAAGGTGGTTCTGTTGATGCCTTAAAGCCGGTGGTATGCTTTAGAAATACTCTTACCCCTCAGCAAGCCAGCTCCGATTGTCTGGTAACAAAAGTCGGTGTAAGAAAGACTTCAATCTGAGCGTGGGATGGTGTGGGACAGCTTGGGAGGAGATGGGGAAGTGTGTGATGGAGGGGATGCCTACTTAGTGACCACCTGGCCTGGATACCCCCTGAGGATTCTTATTTAACCTCAAAACTGGCCTGCTGGGGGATTTGGTACCCCTTTCTCTCCCGTCAGGTCCCTGCCTCTTGGTAGGCCTTGTGGGTGCCATCAGCAGGCCCCTCCATGTTTCCTTTGCAAACTCTGCAGTAACTTGGGTCCTTTCATGACCTTGAGAACCGAACTGGGGTGGGAGAAGAGGAACGTAGCTTCTTCTTTCCACAACAACAGGCTTGTCTTTCTCACTCAGGCCTTCCCAGAGTGACCTGACCCTCTGCTGACCCTGGATACAGGGAGCGCCTTTCTCATCACTTCTACTTCTTGGCCCTTGAACCACCACCTTCCAGTGCCCTACAAAGCAATGACCTCTAAATAATAGTCGTTACCCTTATTTCAGTAACATTAACAATAATCACCCAACTGTTAAGCTCCTGCTGTGTGCCAGGCACGAAACAAAAATGGAAAAGTCCTTGTCATTAGGGTGCTCACGTGGAGGGATGGGGCAGGAGGGAAGACAACATATACTCGTTAAATCTAGCAACATAATTTGAAGTGTTGGGGAGAAGTAGAGAGGAGATTATCCCCATTTTACAGATGAGGAAATTGAGTTTCAGAGAAAGCAAGTGGCTTGCTCGTGGTCACATGGCTGGGAAATGGCCAAAGCGGGTTTCAAACCTAGGTCTCTCCTGGCTCTGAGTCATATAATCATAGATGGCAATCTGGGTGACCTGGGGTTTTCTAGTCTAGTCCACTCATTTTCTGGAGAAGGAAAATGAGGTCCAGAGAGCTTGAAGATTTGAACCTAGGACCTTGGATTCCAAACGGAACCCTGTTCTCGGCCCAGTTCCAAAGGGACTCTCCTTATTGGCTACTTCTGTGCCCTCGGATACAGTTCCACCTTTGGAGGTGGTCAGTTGATCCATCAAGGCCTTTCCGGCCCTGGATCTAATCCTGTGTCTTTCCCAGTTGAATGTGCCGGGCCTTCCAACCGGTCTCCTCATAACAGCTGTGTGATCACCCCAGAAATGGCACTCCTGCTTTAGAGAGAAAGGAATGGAGGCTTAGAGAAAGCCAGTGGTCTCCTTGAGTTCCCCAGCCGATGATTCCCTCTCTTGGTTCCATCCTGCTGCCTTTCTCTCCTCCTCCACCCATCCATTCATGGCCCTTTGTATGCAAGTATCTAGTCATCAACTGTTACTTCTTCCAGGAAACCCTTCCTGATTCTCTCCCCCTCCCCCCCAATGCCTTCATTGCTCAGGAAAAGCGTGTTTATATTTTATTCTGCTCTGTCTGAGCACTTTGATCTTATGGAAACTTTGCTCCTCTTATGATAGACAGTCCTTTCAGCTCAGATGCTGGGATTCAGAACTGGAGTGGAAAAAGAGAGGGGTAGGAGAGGAAGGGCAAGAGGTGTGGAGGAGGGAAGAGAGGAAGAGGAGGGGGAAGAGAAGGGAAGGGGGGAGAATGGAAAGAGAAGAGGGAAGGAGGAGGGGGAAGAGGAAGTTGGTTTTCAGCATTCACCCTTGCAAAACTTGGGGTTCCAAATTAAAAAAGAAAGTCTTGATGAGCTGTATAGATTTATCAGTCCCCGATCTTCCAGTCTAGGAAGCTTGTCCTGGAGGAAATGAGCTTAGTCTGGCCTGGCCTGATCTTCACAGAGTGCTCTAGTTTTGTGCGAACACCTGGAAATGAAATGGAGATTACCGTCCAGCCCTTTTAATGATCTTTTTCATTTTTGTTGCTATCTTGTTTTTCTATCACCCGACTTTCCCAGCGGCTCCCCTCCCTCTCGCTTTCCCTGTCTCGCCAACCATCACTTGAAACAGATGATCAAAAAAGACATGATAAAACCCGAGCCAAGTAACCATCACAGTAACTGGGTCCGCCAAGATCATTACTCCTCCTTCCCCCCGACCCCGGCCTTTGCTCTTGCCCCTTTTCTGGGGTTAAGCTTTGACTGGCCTTTCAATAATTTCCTCTAGGTTTTTGCCAGAAATGGTAGTCCAGCCTGTCCTCCCTGTAGTCTGTCCCCCACCCCCTCCCCCCCCAACTCCTTTCATTCCCATTTCCCTTTCATTCTCTCTGAGATCTCTGACCACATCTAAGCAGTCACAACCACAAGTCCTCTCCATTTACACCATAGTTAATAAATGCCTTCGAATTAAATTTATTCTCTCCACGGCCTCTTGACTGGTAATATCCTTGTTTCGCTGTCCACTGGCTCTCCTGAGCTTAATTCCTTACTTAGAGGAGCTCATTTGGCCCTAACTAGCTTAGTCTTCCAAGGGCTGGAATCACTTTGTTGCCTTTTGAAAGTCCCCTTCCAGCTCTGAATTGGGTTTATGGGGTCCCCACCTTGAAGAAGGGCAGTTGGTTGGGATGGAAGGAGCCCTCTACTTGGTACTGAAACCTGAGATTGAGTCCTACTGCTTCCTAGTCATTTAACCCTCGACTTCTTCCCATTGTCAGACCTCAGTTTTCCTCAGGATCCTGTCAGGAACATAATGCTTTCCCTATTATAAGGGATAGTAATCAATAATTCTTGCCCACAGGGAGCTTCCATTTAATTGGGGCACGGACAATGTAACATTCTCGCTCTTTTTGTTGTTCGCTTGCATTTTGTTTTCTTATTCGTTTTCTTTTGATCTGATCTCTCTCGTGCAAGAAGATTGGATAAATGTGTTTACATAGATTAGATTTAACACATGTATAACATATATTGGCTTGCTTGCCTCTGGGGAGGGGGCGGGGGGGGGATGGAGGGGAAAATCTGAAAAACAAAGCTATGCAAGGGTCAGTGTTGAAAAATTATCGGTGCATATGTTTTGAAAAGAAAAAGCTTTAATAGAAAAAGATTTACTAAAAAAAAATAGGACATGTACCATACAAACAGATAAGTATATGCTGGATCACTGGAGGAAAGAGAAAGCATGGACTTTAAATCGGAGATGACCCACGAGTTGGACCTTGAGAGATTCTGAGGGGTGAGAGGGAGGGCATTCTGGGAAAGGGCTGGGGGCCACAATCTGGGCAAAAGTCCAAAAGTGGGAGATAGAATGCAGTATGTGAGGGACGCAAAGGCCAATTTGGCTTCGATGTTGAGTATCTAAGGGGAGTAATGTGGGAAACACCTTGGAATGTGGGCTGGTGCCAGGCAATGAAGGGTTCTAAGTACCAAGTTGAAAAGTTTATGTTTATCCTAGCGGCAATTGGGAGCCATTGAAGATTCTTAACTGAAAGAAGGACACGGGTTGTTAGGTCATTTCCCTGCCTTGAGTTTTGGTTTCCTCTCCCTGTAAAATGAGAGCCTTCGCTTGGATGACCTCAAAAGCGCTTTTTTGTTCAGTCAGAGGAAGCACCAGGGATGGTAATCTGCTGGGTTTTTGCAGGTCTCTGGATGATGGGACTTCAGGTCAAATGTGCTACTTGTGCAGCCCGTGTGGGCTCCTGAGTCTGAAGAAGGAAGAAGTGACATGCCGTGGCACCCTACTGATACTGGGTAGCCTTGTGGGAGCAAGAGCTGAAGAGAGAGTAGGGGATGGAAGACCTTGGAGAGAGAAATGTGTTTTAGAAGATGGAGGGATGAGGGCGAATCCTAGAACTGGTTGAGATCTCATTTAACTCCAATTCCCCATTTTAAAGATGGGGAAGTTTGGTTCCAGAATTAGGTAGTGGATGACCCAAGGCCAGGCTTTTAAAAATACTCTATTTTAGGTACAGGGGCATTTAAATTTTGTATGGAGCTGGTTTTGGGGGGGAGGGGAGAAGAGGAGGGAGGCGTTAGTCACCAAAGGGTCTAGAACATACCAGGGCCTTCATCTATAACACATGATCGCTCAGAGTTTGTCGGAAGGATTTTTTAAATGTGCTGTGGTTTCCGGTCCAACTCCTCCCTTCATTGCTCCCTCACCACAGCTGCAAGTGACTCTGGGTAGAGTCAGTCAGGTGGCCTGTTACATCCTCTCTGCTCCCTATCCACATTGTTTTGTCCTCAAAGGCTCCCGTTGTGACTTGATCTGGGTTCCCCCTTGATCTGAGTTTGAACAGCTCCTTTTTGTTGGCTTTTCAAGAATATCATGATATGTTTTCTCTCTCTGGTGTCCGAAAGAGTATCCGTTAAGCAGAACTGCTGAATAGACCGTTGACCCCTTTGGATAATGCAGACATCTTTGGGAGTTTGCTTTCTCTCACTGTGGGTGTCCTGAGCCTTCTTCCTGGTTCTTCTTTCTTCATTCTCTATCCATTTGTAGAAGTCTTCCTACATTTCTCTGAATTCCTCATTCATCATTTCTTATGTCACATTGTTCTTCTGTCTCCCTTCTTCCTCTGTTGCGAAGTGCATGGTACCCACTGTTTCCTGTTTTGGGTCACTGTAAAGTGCTGCTGGGAAGGTGTATACGAGGTGTACATGAGGCCTTCTGTCCTGACCCTGACCTCCTTGGGTTTGATTTAAGTTGGTGGCCAGATGAACCCCCTTCCCTCCCAAGCTTGGCCCTCTCTTTAGGGCAAGACATTCTAATTTTTTTTTGGGGGGGGGGAGGAGTGGGATGCTGGGATTTCAAATAGAAACTTTGACTAAAAGAATTGTAAGCTCACATCTGAATCTGCTCTGTGATCCTGGTAAGTCACTTAACCCCAATTACCTCAGCAAAAACTAACTAAATAAAGTGAATTAAGCAACATTGTCAAGGTCTTAGCTAGATAGAAAAAATCTTCTGACTTGGAGCCAGGACTAGTGGGCCTTAGAAGCCTGTTCATCTTACCTCCTCTCTCCCAGAGGGCTTAGGAAAGGAGTGAAGCCTCTTCAAGGCCTGAGAGCATTTCCAGGAAAGAAGGGAGTATAAATGAGAGCCTAAGAGTTAAGGCTTTTCCTGGGGTTTAGGACGGGGCGGGGGGGAGGGGCTGGTTTCCAGGCCCAACGTGCCACCGAGCTTCTTTTCAAAGTGCGTTCCCCTCGCTGCAATGCAGTCGTTTCACTACCAGCAGAAAAAGCCACGAGCTCCCTGCTAGCTCACGGATTCTGGCTGGGACCGAGAGCTCCGATTGGCAGAGCGACTTGAGGGAGTCTCGGTCATCGCCCATCTTGCTGTGTCTGCTGTTGCTGCCCGCTGCCTGCTGATGAAATAGGTTGGCAGGCAGCCCGGGAGCTTCAGTTCCTTCTGGGGAGGCTGTCGTCTCATGGGTGGGAACGTTTAACTGGATAGAGGCAACTTCAGGGTATTCCTAGAGAAGTGTTAGATAATGGGGCCGAGGCTTCCTCTGGTGTCTTCCACAGACCCCACACTCATGGGGCTCGTGGCCTTCTTACCCAACCCTGGGACAGCTCAGATGATGGAGCTGAAGACTGGCTAGGGACTTGGAGGGCCTGAGCCCCACCCCGTACTTAAACAGGAATTAACATGTCTAACATTGGCCACAAGTGGTTTTCGAACTTTCACTTAGAGAGACCTCTAGTGACGGGGTCAGCTCTCCACACCCTGTTTTTGCAGCCCATTCCACTTAGTATCTCTGCCGACTGGTAGAAAGGTTGTCTCTGTATCCCTACGACTTTTGCTTCTCGTTTCTCAATTCCATGTCTCTTTTGCGGGATGGCCCCTCGGAGACAGCTAGCGTGGCCTACGCACCTCTCCCCCAGGCCCTCCAACTGATCCTCGTATGGCCTGGTCTTCAGTCGTATCGGGCGTCTTCCTAGACGCGTCCCACCTTCCTCGGATGTGGCCCTTGGGGTTAGGGACAACGGGGCTCTCTCTTCCCTCATTCTGGCCCCCGGAGTCACGCTCTCCCTGAGAAGACTCGGAAGTGTGGTACGGGGAGGGAGGAGAAAATTGCTCATTTTAGAAATTGGGATTTGCTGAGTGATTTCTCCTTAGACTTTCTACTACTGAACAGGAAGTCTTGTTATTAAGTGCCCACTATGTAAGGGAATCAGCCCACCTAGTGGTGGGCAACCGGTAGCGTCTCCTCCTTTCCTACAGTGACGAGGACCCTGTCCTCTGTTTGATCTTTGGCTAGGAAGTATGAGTGGTTATAACCTGGGCTGGATGCTAGCTACTATAGAGAACTGAGCAGAAAAGCCCCACTCTTGAGGAACTCACGGCTCAAAAGGGGGAAGACAGCACATCTGGAGGCCCAGCTGCAGGCCAGATGGAAAGGCCCAGAAGTGACGGGGCTTGGAGAGTGTTGCATGTGTGCACTCGTATGTGGGCATGTGTGTGTGCATGCTTGTGTGTGCGTATGTCGGTGAGAGAGATGGGATAGCTTTTCTTCCAATGAATTCGGCCTCAGAGGAAAGGAGACGTTTCGACAAACACGGATGAGGGGAGGGTAGGGGCATCTGTTCGGGCCCAAGGTGGCAATGGGGCAAAGGCTCAGGTATCGGCTGGGCGCCCCGTCTGGGCAAACTGAAGGAGATAAAGAGGAGACAGGGAACAGGACCAGGAGACTGGCATGTTGGGTGCCACAAGGAACCTTGGAGACGGTCTCATCCCAGAAGTCTTTCACGTCTTCTCACGAGTCGTCTGGTGACGTCTTATGGCCCTCATCTCAGAATCTGATTTTTTTTCCCTCAATAGTATTTTATTTTTCCAGCTACATGTAAAGATAGTTCTCAACATTCATTTCTTTTTTATTCTTTTTTATATTAAAACTTTTTATTTTCAAAACATATACTTGGATAACTCAACATTCACCCTTGCAAAATCTTGGGTTCCAAATTTTTTCCCTCCCTTCTTCCCACCCCCTCCCTCCAGATGCCAAGTAGTCCAACGTATCCTCATTGATTTCTGTGAGATTTTGTGTTGTGGATTTTTTCTCCCTTCCTCCCTCTTCCCAAGAACAGCCAGCAATCTGTTAAGAGTTGATACGATTCTTCAGGACCCGCTTTTGAAGTGTGTAAAGTCAAATGCATGAGATTACCCAGGAAATCAGTTGTCAAATATTTTAAAAAGAAGTTCCCAGAGTCCAGGTTGCAAAAAGTCCTCCTCGAGGCCCCGGCTTGAGAAGGTAATTCCTAAGAAAAGCCGGAAAATCTTGCCTGGAGGAGGCAGCTTTTGGAACTCCCGGGACTAGAAGGCAATTCTGGCGTGGCTATCGACGTCGCCCTATCTTGTGTGGCCTTGGCCAAGTCATCTCTTGTTTGAGTCTCATTGCTGGCCTTCTGAGGCCTTTAGATTAAGAACTTTGTGGATTCCCCATTGCTGAGCCCCCTTATGTAAGGAGGTACTTAACGTGGTTTTTGAAATCCCTTGTTTTTCCCAAGCTTACACGGCCCAGATCCAGGGTCTCTTGTCTCCACCTTATTCTTCTTGGTCTCGCTACTGACGTCCAAGCTTGCCAGCCCATGGGCCTGCTGTCCTGTGTTCCATCCCGTCTCTCACTCTCCAGTCTGAGGGGTAAACAGTCCAGAACCCCGTGTTCTGGGGTTGATGCAGAGATGGGGTACCGGAGGGCCGGTCTGTCAGGTGACACTGAGCATCCCAGAAGCATTCTGCCTGATAAACCCTATTGATTTCAGATACGCGTCTGGTGCTTCCATTGTGGTAGTTTGGGGTCACGAGGCCTGGGCGTGGTTCCTACTTTTCACTGACTGTGTGACTTGAGACATCTCGCTGAATTGTTCTGATCCCGACGGGGGAGACAGCATGGGATGGTGGGTAGAGAACTGGTCTTGAAGAAGCCAGGAAACAGAGAAAAATAGCTTACCTGTGTTGTGGTTCATGGTGTTTCCTCATACAGGACTTCCTTTCCCATTGCAACCAGATCCAGTCACTTTCCATAGCAATGAACCTCAGTTTCCTCATCTGTAAAGGCAAAGGGCTGAATTAGGTGGTCTCCTTTTAAGGTCAACAGTAGAAGTAGTAGAGTTAGTGCATAGGAGGGATTGAATTTGGGGGAAAGAGGCAGTGGGGTGGAAGAAGCTCAGCCTTGCCGGCCAATGGACTCTGGAAAGCCTGGGGAAGCTGGAGATATTGGATCCGAGCTGGAAAGGAGCGGAAGTCCGAAGGGAGGGAATGAGTCAGTCGGGGAGGTGGAGGAGAGCTGGAAATTAAAGCTGCCCTTGTTTCTCTGTGGAAAATAGCTGTTTCAAGCAATGCCCTCATCTTGGAGAGAAGCCGGTCTCGGCCTGCCCTGCCTCTGGTCTTCTACCGGGCAGATGGCAGGAAGGGGGGGGGCACTGGGGGCTGAATGTAGGGTCTGGGGGAGGCCTGGAGGATACTGTGATGGCAGCCACCTGAAGACAGAGCTCTTGGGGAGGCCAGAATGATGAGGACACTGGATTTGAACTCAGATTTAAATTTAGAGGGTAGGTTACATCCCTCATCTTTTTCCATACTGGCTCTGAACTTGGGCCGTTTCACTATGTACCGTGATAATGGAAAGCTGTGGCTTGGCTATTTACTAACCTAGGGTGAGTAACTTAGGGAAACTGAGGCCCGGAGAGAAGCTCTGTTTGGACGGTATAATTTCCAAGGCCCCTTCAAGCCCTAAATCAGTGACCAGACAGATGTTTGGAGGTTCTCCTATTTGGCATCTCTTCTCCCCGCCCCCCCATATGTGCCAATTTTCCTCAGAGATCATGGGACCCCAGGCTCACTATGAGGAAGATGGCATCATTCATCTCAGGAAGTAGCCCTTAGCTCAGAATAGTGAGTACAAGCGTGCTGTGGTAGAAAGGAGGCTAGATTTGCAGTGAGAAGATCTGGCTTCCAAATCTTGACACTGCTACTTTCTGTGTGATTTTGGGCAACTCATACTTTGCCTTTGTGAGCCTCAGTTTCCTCGCCTGTAAAATGAGAAAGTTGAACTCTGGTGGCCCCTGGAGTCTTTCCCATCAAAGGATCTAGGATCCTTTGACAGTGATGGAGGCGTGAAGCTGGTTGGGTGTAGGCAACTTCAACAAAGTCCTTGGAGGTCTTCACATATGTCATCCTTCCCTCGGATAAGCCATCGGTAAAGTCGAAAGGTGGGAAAAACCATGGTGTTGTGCAGGACTCTGAGGGTGGACCATGTGTTTGTGCTCCAGGGTGGGGGCTTCCAGTCCCCAGAGAAGGACTTAGTGTGGGAAATTTCTGCGTCCAATTAATAGTTGGCTGTTCTTGGCCCTCTGGGTGGTGGTGGGAAGACCAAAGGGAAAGACACCAATGGAGAAGCTGGTGTGATGGCTTAAGGGGGGGATTTCTCTCTTCTTCCTCCCCCCCCGCCCAGGCTCTCTGTTCTTCAATTGTCTAATATTCTCCAGAGTTGTTGGCTCAGGCCCAGAATTTTTCCCCTAATTCTCAGGGCTGGGATGGAACTGTATAAATAGATCTCTGCAGGGGGCTTCCTCATGCAGCTTGACTTCCCCCCACCACACCCCCTTCCCTCCGAGTCCTTCCACTTGGGGCGCGACGGAGAGGCTCCTTGGGAAGATTTTATTGCTGACTCTAGCCGTTCTATTTTTGGTTTGGGGATGTGTGTGCTTTGTGGGCCTCTTAAACTGGAGCCGGGAGCTATTTTTGGTATTGATATGTTTCTCCAATGGAGGTAGGAAGGGGCCCAACTTTCTGCCTCTTGGCAGAGGCTGATGCCCCACTGGCCCAAGCCTTGTGTGGGCTGGAGTTGGAGGCCAGGGTGAATAGCTGGATGCCCATCACCTACTCGTCATGGGAAGATGCCTCAGGCAGTGTGTTTCACAGACTGTAGAGCCAGCCTCGGAGGTGTGCGTTCAGAGTCACGAGATATGACTTAAGACACATCAGCGCTATCTTGAAAAGTCAGACCCGAGCCCAAGCCCTAGCCATGTGATCATGGGATATTTTCTTCTTTTTTTTATTAAAGCTTTTTTATTTTCAAAAGATACGCATAGGTAATTTTTCAACATTGACCCTTGCAAAACCTTTGTTCCAAATTTTCCCCTCCTTCCCTCCACTCCCTCCCCCAGATGGCAAATAATCCGATATAGGTTAAACATGTTAAAATATGTTAGATCCAATATAGCCCTACGTCTTTATACAATTATCTTGATGCACAAGAAAAATCAGATCAAAAAGGAAAAAAAATGAAAAAGAAAACAAAGAGTTTTTTCACTATCTTGTTGTTTGCTTGCTATGTTGAGATCTACATTCAGTCCCTATATTCCTCTTTCTGGATGTACATGGCTCTCTACATCACAAGATCATTGGAACTGGTCTGAATTGTTTCATTGTAAGAAAGAGCCACGTCCATCAGAATTGATCATTGTATAGTCTTGTTGTTGCCGTGTATAATGATCTCCTGATCCTGCTCATTTCGCTCAGCATCAGTTCGTGTGAGTCTCTCCAAGCGTCTCTGTATTCATCCTGCTGGTCATTTCTTATAGAACCATAATATTCCATAACATTCATAGACCACAATTTATTCAGCCATTCTCCAATGGATGGGCATTTACTCAGTTTCCAGTTTCTGGCCACTACAAAGAGGGCTGCCACAAACATTTTTGCATGTGTGGGCCCTTTCTCTCCTATATGATCTCTTTGGGACATAAGCCCAGTAGAAACACTGCTGGGTCAAAGGGTATACATAGTTTTATAGCCCTTTAGGCATAGTTCTCAATTGTTCTCCATAATGTTGGATCAGTTCACAAATCCACCAACAATGTATCAGGGTATGGGATATTATTTCCAGACTTCATGTGAGCCTTCTCATATGTTGAGGGAAGAGAATAGAATTGGCATTTCTCAAGCCCTTAAAGTATGCTAGAAATGGTGATGGGCAGTTCTTGGGGGAAGGAAGCACTGTAGGCTTCTGGGATCGAGACCCTCTTCTGCATTAAATACCCCTACCAAGGTTCCATGGTTTCCTCTTCAGATGCTGACGTTTCTGGATTGGGCAAGGAGACAGAAATGGTGACGCCCAACATTCACATTCTTTGAAATCTGAGCCCTTGGAAGGCCCTCAGCAGAGCTTTTCTATGGGATCTTTTCTTTGGTCTTGGTTTCCTCACGTGAAGAACGAGCATGAGTTAGATGGTTCTTTTAGCAGTGGTTGAGGACCTTGAAGTCCAAGCCTCTTGCCTGGCTACAGAATCTTGGGCAAATCCCTCTTTCTTATTCTCCCTGGAGCTCAGTTTCTTTCTCTGTAACATGACATGGTTGGGCCAGATTTCCCTTAGCTTAAGTTATGACTATCATTTAGAGTTGGGCCTCCTGTTTCTCCCTCTTAGCTTAGACTAGAGGCTTCTGAAGTAGCCTGAGTCAGTCTTTCTCTCCCCGCCCCCACCCCCCCACCAAGATTCTTCCCAATAACGAGACTTAGCGAGAATTCTTGGGTCGTGGAATTTTTGCTTCTTTCTGGGAGTCGCACCCTTTCCTCTGTTCCCTCCCCTTCCTCCTGGGTCTCTTCTCTCCGTGGGCTCCAGCTAGCCTGTCCTGCTGCCAAGGGGTGACTGGCCCCCTTTGCCTTTCCCCTCTCGGTTTCCCCAGATTCGAAGAAAAATAACTGGTGGTAATGGACAGGATTTCATGTCCATATAAGGAAGTGCCACTGGAAGGGTACCTAATGACCCTGTTAGTTGGCCAGTTTGGAGTGGTGCCCGAGTAGCAGGATGCTGGGGGACAACGCCCAGGTTAGGGCTTTGGCGGCTTGGCGGATGTCTCCAGATTTGGAGTAATTGTAATGTCAATGTGGGTTTGGGGAATGCTAATGTTTGTTCTAGGCTGTCTCTTCCTGCCCTCTGCTGCCTTCTCTTGTTCTTCTTTTCCGGGCTTTTCGGTCCTATTGTCAATCCTCAAATAGATTTCCTCTTCGGACAAAGTTGCTTTTCAGGACTGGCCTGAAACATTGTGAAGGAGGGAGCCCCTTCAGGAAGACAGTTGAGAAATCTGTGCCCATTAAGGTGTGAATGATCCATGAAGCAAGCAGGTGTTCCTTCCTGGCTTCCTCATCTTCGTGGTGGTTGGGTGGTTGGATGGGTGGGTGGTTAGAGCCTTAAGGTAAAGAAAAATGGCATCAGTGGCCTGAGGCCACAGGGAACTAGATATATACACACATATATGCACACACATGGGCGTACAAACACATATAATAAAATAATTACATCTATGTGGAAGAAAAATAGGGCAGGGTTATATAAGGATGAAACAACCTTCTCAAGGCCAGAGAAATACTAGTTGTTATCACCGGGTTCCATTTCCTCTTGGGAAAGAGACTTGAATTGGGTGCTTTCTCTGATCCCATTGAGCAACGACTTTGTGTTCTAAGTTTCTTGTGAATGACCACTAGGGTACCTTCACCTTTAACCCCTGTTAGACTCTCAGGCCTTGGCGAACTGGAGCCAGTGTGGATTCAGGGATGCGGTCCAGCTCGCCGTGGCCAAGGGCCCACTGCCAGTTAGCCTCGGAGTGGAGGATCCGGTGGTCCGGCGCTCTCGTCCATGACATCATCTGACCCGCCTGTCTATTTCTGGCGCTCTGGCTCTGAAGTCTCTTTCTCTGTCTCTGTCCCAGCTTCTACCTAGCCCTGGTGCCCTACAGTTATAGAATCCCAAAGGAAGGAGACAGAGGGAGACCTCTACTTGGGATGTTGCTGGCTGTTCCTAAGGTCCCTCCAAATAGCCAGCGTCTTCATAAAGCTAGAATCTGGGGAGCCAGATGGGCAGGATCTCCGACAGAGAGCAGCAGAGATGCAGGGATCGTGGTGCAGAATAGGAACGTGATAAAACATGGCAGGCGCTTGGCTAACCTTCAAACTTCTTATCAATGGTAATCGTTAGGATTCCTCTTGGAAGTTGCCTTAGAGAAACATGACGTAGCTGAGAGTCCTGGCCCTGGGGTTCAGAGGACCTGGTTTAAAGCCCAACTCTGATGTTTCTGACTTACGAGACCTTGAGCCTCAGCTTCCCTAACTATGAAATGAGGGGCTTAGACGCTGGCTGCTCAGGTCCATTCCAGCTCTGCAATCTGTTCTTAGCCCCACATCTGATAGGTCACGCCTTGGTAAATGCCGAGGGTTTGTTCTGTTTCCTCCCATCAAATGAAGTTTGGGCATTGATGACATAACATGACCTCTGAGCCTAGCCACCTTCCAAGTAGCCTTAGGCAGGTCATTGGATCTTTCTTGTTTGTATTCTTATGGGAAATCCCTTCCTCTCTAATCTAGGATCCTAGATGTGACCTAACTCTGAGAACCCAGTTTGCCACTTAGCCTGTACATGACTTTGTGGAAGTCATTTCTCTTTAGGCCTTGGTTTACCCCTTTGCAAGATCCCTTTCAGCTTTAATTTCTATGCTCTGAGGCCGTCTACACTAGTAGTGTCCAATAGGAATAGGAGCCTCTAAATAGAACAGAAGTATCCCTGAAGGATGCCGATCATCTTGAAAAACTACATGTCTCGTGGCCACATGATAAAATCCAACAGGAACCCCATTTTAATGTGGTTTGGACCTCACACGGGAGTGTTTGGGGGCCTCGTGGGACCCAAGGGGCCCGTTTTTGATGCCTCTGGAATCCCTTCCTTAGTCCCTTCCCAAGTGGCCATCCTCCTCCTAGCTTCCTCACGTCCAGTAACAGGAAACCCACTATTAGCTCCTTATATGGAGCTGAAAGCTTGTCCGTTGCAGAGGTAACGTAACTTATTGTTCCTGGGGCTACCCTCTGGAGCCAGGAAGAACGAGGTCACTCCCCTTCCAAAGCCTTGTGGACATCCATCGGGTTTTTCCTATATCAAGTCATCTCTTCTCATGGTTAGTTACCTCCCCCCCCCCCAGTTTTTTTAATTGACTCCCTTATGCCTTAAACTCTAGTACTTCCTCACACGAACCCCCAGGCTCATGTTGCCTGTAAGATTCAGTGTGTACCTTCAGTGAAGAGATGAACTCCAGGACTGACAGGAAAGCCTTTCAAAACCCTACGTCAGCCCCACCAATTTTTTTCTTATCCTACTGGGACAGCAGTGGGGTTACTCCATGCCCTCAGCCCTAGAGGTCAAGGTTCAGCTGTGTGTGTTACCCGCCCCCCCCCTTTTAGGAGTATCTGTTTTACAAGGCACCCATAGCCAAGGTGACCTGGGATGTTAGATTAGCTCTTGTTGCAGAGGCTGAGAAGCTTCTAGGTGGGAGTTCACATCCTGAAGCCCACGGACTCCTCAGGAGCCAGTGGAGAGATCGCAGACTTAGGTGGAAAGCGAGGTGACGTCTCTTCGTTTTCAGTGGCCTTGAACTGAAACTTAGCATTTCCTTCAATTATTTAGAAACCGATCCCACGAAGGGGTCTGTCAGCTTCACCAGACTGTTTAAGGGCTCAGAAGCCCAGGCTGGGGGGAAACACACACAGCTTGCCAAGGGAGAATGGGAAACTCGATTTGTAGGAGTTTATACGGGCCCTCCCCACCAAATCTGTACAGAATTCTTCATTCTGCGGGGCGGCCCCCCCCAATTAATTCCTTGGTAGATGCTCCCCGGGTGTGTGATCAGCTCCCATTCAGTGAATCAGGAGGACCCAGATTTGAATCCTTCAGATGCTAGCTGTATGTATGGGCAGGAGATAGGAGTCCCACACCTTTCTTTATTTTATAAAAGGGGATACTGAGACCTAGAGAGAAGAGCCAGTTTGTTCCTAAAGAGAATGGCAGAGCTGGGCTCTGGGCCTAGAGCACCGCATCTCGCTGTCTTTGGAACTGAAAGAGACTTGAGTGGCCGGGTGGTCGAACCCATACTTGAATCCCCTCAATGCTGTGCTTGGTTTGGTCACCTGGCCTTTGCTTGGAGAATTCCAATTGTCTCTGTGGTGTTGATTTTGTGGGGTGTTCAAAGACCCCCTATTATAATGGTTTTTTTAATGACATCTGGGGAGGAGGAGAGTAGAGTCACGATGTGATATGGCATCCCAGAAGACTAATGGGATCATGGGAAGTGGTAGAAGAGAGATGGTGTCCAGATAACCGAGTTCTGTCTTGCAGCCCCTTTTGGGGGGAAATACATGGTTAGGCTGGGGAGTATCCAGCAGAGGGCAGTTGGGATGGGAAAGGTCTGCATTTCCTACTAAAGGGGATAGATTAGTTAAGGGAGTCTGGGTTGGTTGGTCCGGGAAAGGCGCCTCCAGGGTGGGGGTGTTCAAAAGTTCCTGACGTAGAAGAGGGATTACACTTGCTCTGAGGGCCTCGGAGAATTCTGTTTTTGTTGCTGTTTAATGTCGTCTTCGTTTGCATAATTATAATCATTGTGCATATTGTCCTTGGGGGTTCTGGGTTCTGCCCACCTCCTATAAAGACAGACCCTTTCCCAGAAGCCAGACTAACCACCGCTCCGCGTGTGTGTCTTGTTGCAGATCAGCGTTCGGGTGACCACCATGGATGCCGAGTTGGAGTTTGCCATCCAACCCAACACCACCGGGAAGCAACTCTTTGACCAGGTAAGCTGTCTGTCCCCCTTCCTTTTAAGGTTTCGGAGGGTCTGAGAAATCTTCTTGTCCAGTCCCCCTCGTTTTACACTTAGAAAGGGCAAGATCTCGCTAGCAATTTGAAAAGCAACAAGTCGCAGAGCTAGCCCTGGACCAAATGGGGGGATTTGGCAAGTTGGATCCTTCCCGCGTCCCCAAGGGGCCCATTCTCCCTGGTTGAAGGTAGGATCTGAGCACTCGATTCGCTTGTGGATTTGGTTGTGTATATTTTTGGATAATCTTAAAAATGTTTTATTGATGCTTTCCTCCCCTTATGATAACCACAGCAACCCCCCTTAAGCCAGGCTGACCCTTTGTAATCACTAATAGCCCATCTGAGAATTCTGTCAGTACTCAAAGCTTTGCTAAATTTGAGGTTTATTTGTTATAAGGAAGGGTTCCCTGGCTTAAGTCATTTTTCCTCCCTGGACCTCAGTTTTCCTTTCTGTTAAATGAAGGAGTTAGACTTGAGTTCCTTCTGGTTCTAAAATTAACATCCCACGACAGATGTGAAGAACTCTGTGTCACTAACCACAGAGGGGACCTCTGTTAAGTCGCTTTTCTTTGGGCTTTGGTTTACTCCTTCGTGGGCAGCTAGGGGCTACTTTTCTTGAGTTGAAATTGGACACTTCCTAGCTGCGAGACCCTAGGCAAGTCCCTTGTTGGCCTCAATTTCCACATCTGTAAAATGAGCTGGAGAAGGAAATGACAAATGATTCCAGTATCTCTGCCAAAACGGCGCCAAGTCCTGAAAAGTTGGATGCTATCAACAAATTGACCCCTCTACAGAGGGAAGATTAGATGATATTCTCAAAGTCTCTCCTAGCTTTACATTCTGTATTTGGACCATTTAAGTGAGCCCCTAGAAGCAGGACCGCCTTCTCTAAGTCCTTTTATGAATCTGTTCTTGCCCATCCAATCTCATTCCCTTCTCTGATTTGGCTCCTACCTGCAACAGCAAATCGAGAGACTGCTAGAAAGGGATGAAGGTTGCCTCCATTTTAGGGAAGATTTTCGTAAAATCTCTCGTGCTGGTCTTATAGAGGAGTCAGGAGAGCTAGACTTAGGAAACGATTCTCTTTCAATGACTTTGGAGCTAGTCAGATGTTGACCCAACTCGGCGTGTGCCTTAACAGCAGCCTCGGCTTGGAAGAAATGCCCGAGGGAACTTGGCTCTGCCTGATGGGCCCGAACAGTGGGGGAAGACTCGGATCGAATCCCTTTCAAGTTTGCCGATGATGTAAACTGGGAAGAGATGGCCGACAGAGAGGCCTTTTCTAGGGATTAATGAGAAGTCTTGTGCTGGGGTTCAAGAAATTAACTGGAACAGGGTGGGGGAGGCCTACAACAGATTGCCTGGAAAGAGATCAGGGGACTACAGTAAGCGGCCTGCAAACTCGGTAGTCGGTAGTGGGACGGGGCGGCCCTGAGAGTCCATTCAGTCTTGGACCGGAGCGAGAGACGGAGCTTCCAGAAATAAGGAGACAATCAGTCAGTTAGGCTAGGGTTGTGTCCTGGATGCCGTAGCCGATGAATAAGCTGGAGAAGAGCCAGGGAGAGGATGTTGTGTGAAGACTGGCCGAAGGCGCTGGTTTTATCTGCCCTCTAGAAGAGAAGCCTATGAAGGACGTATGAAGAGGTAGCAGTCCGGTTCTGTTTGGTCTCCCTAAGGCAGAACCAGAGCAATGACTGGAGATCACAGACAGTCAATTTTGGCCCGATTTCAGGAAGTTTTTGTTTTTGTTTTTGTTTTTTAACAATCTTGGGGAAACAATGGTCTGAGGAGTGTAGGGAGGCTCCTCCTGCTACCTGTTAAGGATAAAGGGATCCCATGCATCCTGCCCCAGGGCACCCATACGTTTGTTTTCCTAAAGTTCAGTAGAGGAGATCGAGTTTTTATTTTTAGTGCTATAATATTTATTTGTTAATAAAGCTTATATTGAATGTTGTCACAAACAACTGAATTTGCCGTATAAGGATTTGCTTTGAATTTAGTGGAGGCAGACTAATGTCATCGGTAGAAGGAATGCCCAGCTAGCGAGTGCTACGATGGCAGGTCTGTACTCGCTAGAGAGCTTCCTGGGCCAGGAAGAAATCAAGTGACTTAGCAAGGGTCACACAGTCAGGATGGCTGAATTTCAACAGGGGCCTCTCTTATTGACTCTGAGGCTATTCTAGGTATTAACCCAAGCTGTTTTTTCATTTTATGTAAAGGCATAAGGTATCGTAACTTTTTTTTGTTTTTCAAATTTATTATCTATTTTATTTATCTTTAAAAAGTAAGTATTGTAACTTTTCGGCCTTTTGGGAGCTCCTGTCTTGTTCCCCCACCATTTCTCATCTGGACTGTCCCTAACTTGGGCCCGGAAGATCGGAAGATTTAAAGCTGGAAGAGACCTTAGAGATAATCTAATCGAACCCACAGATTTGACTGAGGAGGAAACGGGACCAGAGAAGGGAGTGATTAGTTGAGGGCCGCCCATGTGGGCAGATGGCAGGACTGAGTTTCGAATCCAAGTCTTCTGACTTGGAGGTCATTTGAATCTTTCTATTTGCTCTTAAAAAGCAGAACTATGTCTTGGAGGTCTCCCAGCAACCTTTGTAGCTCTCTTGACATGAGGCCTTTCTGGGATACTGCCTGTCCTCGGGCCCAGTGGGAGCAGCAGGCCTGCGATTGGCTGGCTTGAGGGGGCTCCCATCCCCAGACTACATTCCAGTGGGCAGGAGAAGGGGAGGTGGCGGCCTGTTCTCAGTTAGGATCCCCAGTGGGTGCGGGGGCGGGAGGCTAGTCCTTGTCCAAGTGATGACAATCCCTCGCCTTTGACAGTGAGTGCTTTGTCTATCGGACACTGAGTGAAGGGGGGGACTGCTTGTTAGAGTGAGGAAGCCGTGGATGGGGGCCCAGGGCAGAACTAGTCCAGAAACAATGAAGGGTCTTAACTTGGAGCCTTCCCTCTTCCTCCTCTCTCTAATATGATGCTATCGGGGCTCTGGAGTCCTAAGTGGGCTTTGTTTCTGAAAAGGGTGTGGCTTAGCGGAAAGCCCAGCGGTTAGCAGCTGTGGCCGGCCTCATCTCCCCAGATGGCCCAGATGTTCACCTCGGCTCTCCGTCCGGCCTTCTAAATGGAGCCCGTGCCGGGACCTTTCACAGGTAGCCAGAATTAGGAGACAGACGCCTCTCGGGTCTTCCAGAGTCTTAGTCTGATTATGGTGTAGACTTCACCAGTATCCCAGAGGCCATTTTGAGTCCAGTGCCTCCAATTTACAGGTGAGGGAACTGAGGCCGGGAAGGGTAAGCGAAGTACCCAGCAGCTAGTAAGTGTCTGAGGGGGGATTTGAACCCAGCTCTTGCTAATTCCAAGACCTATTGTGCTGCCTTGTTGTTTCCTCCTACTAAGATTCCAAATAGGAAGTTGTTTTCAATCTAGAAAATAATTGTTAATGGGCAAAAGCAAATAGTTAAACAAGTTAATCTTATTTGAATGAACAGACAACAAACAAAAAGTGAATTTGTTCTGCGTCCCCTTCCAAGTCTGTCTGAGATTGCATGAGATTGCACTTCCTGGTGTGTGTGTGTGTGTGTGTGTGTGTGTGTGTGTGTGATTCTTGTCTCTGTTTCTCTCTGACTCTTCCTCTGTATATCTCCATCTCTGTCTCTCTGTCTCCGTCTGGGGTGTGTGTATGTGCGTGTGTATATCTGTCTCTGGGTGTCTGTCTGTCTGATTCTTCTCTGTGTCTCTATCTCTCTCTCTATTTCTGTCTCCCTCTGTGTCTGTGTCTGTTTCTCCCTCTGTGTGTGCGTCTCTCTCTGTGTCTCTCCTCTCTTTCTCCCCCTCTCCGCCCAGTCCCATTTGGCACTTCTCCCCGTTTGTCTGCAAGCACTCTGGAAGCCGGCTATTGCCGGCGGCCCCCCTCCCCCCGCTCCCACTCCGGGCAGCCCTTTTCCCCGGGTTGCAGGCTTTCCAAAGCACTTCCTCCCCCTCTGGCCCTATGAGATCACTGCATCCCCCCACAGGCAGTGAGTGTGTGTGGTGGAGTGAAGCATTCTTGGCCCAGCGTCCCAGCCCCTCCACCCAGTACTTCATATGTGTTATACGTGTAACCCCAGGGTACCCGGGCCCGTGACTTCCCCTCTCTGGCCTCAGTTTCCATAATCTGTAAAATGAGGGGATTGGACCAAGCTTCAAAGGTCTGTTCCCGGCTCTAAATCTGTGCTTATAATGGAGTGTGAAATGAGACATCCCCATCTGTCAGGCCCTGGCGGGACTGGGGCCCAGGATGGAGAGGGCCGTCCGGCCAGCTGCCGTGCGGTGGTGTTGACAGGCAGCGGGTCTTTCCTGGGTCCTGGGATCTGGACGGTGACCGAAGTGGACCAGAGGAAGGGCTCTGGTTGGCACCAGCAGTTTCCATACCGGGCAACAACGGGAGACCGGGCCGGGCTGCTCCTTTCTCACCGTAGTCCCCGGGCACGGCCGTGTTACTGTCACAGCCAGGCCACGGGCTTGGAGACTGAGGGCCTTCAACTTTTAGCACGCCCTAGCTGAAGAGGACAGAGCAGCTTCCTTGTGTGGGTCACTTAGGTCCGGGCCTGTAGCCCTCCAATTAGAATGCTCGGGTTGGCAGGACAGCTTTTACCAGGCGGCCCAGTTGGCACAGTCAACCCATCCCAATCTCCTTGAGCTCAACTAAGGCCGCTTACTTGGCCCACAGTGGGAGCCTACCCCCAGCCTTCCTGTGGCCCGGGACTTTGAGGATTAGGAAGTAGCCTTAGGAAAGGGGCGTGAACAGCTAGCCCCAGTAACCAAGGAGATGCTTTGCAGCTGCTGGACACAAGGGGGCTAGAGTCTTAGCAACATAAATCAAGGCCTTTGATCAAGGTCTCCTTTTTCTCATTGAAAATCCTCTTCCTTCTGTCAGCAGTCCCTGAGTGACACACCCAGAGGGCCCTTCTGAACTCCAAGCCTGGGCTGGGATGTGCAATAGAGACAGAAGATGCAGTTCTGAAGGACCCTGGCCAGACAAGGGGGCCAGGAGCTAAGAGCTCGGGGTGATGTCAACAACTTTCCATTTCCTTCTCACTTGGCTGAGACCATCCTCCTCCTGGGAGCCCTGTCTTGGCTATTGGCAACTTTAGATAAAGCTTCACTCCGGTTCTAGGCCTTGGGCCCTATGGACCTCAGCAACTTGCCTCCTAGGAGCATTGCTTTTTCCTAGCACTACTACTTAGGAGATAGGTGACCGTGGGTATGGCACTTCCCTTTTGTACCTCATTTTCCTTCTCCCTAAAATGGGTCTATTGAGCTAAGCCTATATAAGATTTAGGACCACAGGGGGCCTTAGAAATTGACCAGACTTAGGGGCAGCTAAGTGGCACATTGGATAGAGCCCTAGCCCTGAAGTCGGGAGGACCTGAGTTCAAATCTGGCCTCAGACATTTGACACTTCCTGGCTGTGTGACCCTGGGCAAGTCACTTAGCCTCAGTTGTCTCAGGGGAAAAAAGAAAAAGGATTAAAAAAAAAAAGCAGTTACCCAGACTTACTGGGCAATTCGGCAAGTATGAGGCTTTGGGCCTTTTCTCACCCTTCCCAGAGCTTATTTAGCTCTCTGGGTTCAGAGAGATGTCCTAGTTCATCCCTAATTACCATCTTCCTTCTGCTGATGGCATCACAGTTGGATTCATTCCTCAGTAAAAAAAAAAAAAAAAGGGGGAGGGATTGGTGGCCCTGATCTAAGGTCCCTTTCAAGTGTGAACCTAAGATTCTCTAGATGGCCTGTCCTCCTCTCCCCCTGCCTCGTGGTTAGCATTCTCCCAGCCACAAGAGTGTTTTGTCCACAGGAGGGGAGAATACACAAATTTAGGAGCTAGCTACTCCAGCGAAAGGGATGAGTTTACTCCTGGAAACTGTTGCCATCGAGGTGTTTCGGTTGCGTCTGACTCTTCGGGGCCCCATTTGGGGTTTTCTTGGCAGAGATACTGGAATAATTTGCCATTTCCTTCTCTATGGGGAAAATGGGTCAACAGAGTGGAGTGAGTGACTTGCCCAAAGTCATTTAGCCTCTGAGTCTGGATTGGAACTCAGAAAAAGGAAATGACCTAACTCTAAGTCTGGCGCTCTCTGCTGTGTCACCTAATACTATAAATCAAAGAAAACCAACTTGGTCCTTGTTTGTGCTCATTGACTCTGAACTTTTGAGCCTCGAAGGGCTCAGGGCCCCAAAAGAATATTGGATTTTCTAGGCCAAAATCTCTCCCCTCCAAAACCAACCAAACCTTCAAATAAACCACAAATCCCCTGGATATACCTGGGCACTCGTTAGCTGAGGTTGTCCAGTGGATTGGTTGACACACGGCCTGGTTTACGTAGTAGTTATCTGGGGTGAATTGAGGGTTACACCCATCTATCCCAAGACCGTCTGATCCAGCTCCTTCCCCCGGACGATGTTCTCGTCCCCTTCAAGGACTCGACTCCGGGTATACACACGAACGTGTCTGAGACGACCTCTAGAAATGGCCTCGTCAAGTGAGACGGGCAGCGTCCCCGGGGACCGGGGGGTCCCCATGGGCAGCTAATCCCCAGCTCACGTGGAGTCTCATAACTGAACGTGGGGACCGCCAAAGTAGGAATGAGCAGTAAGCGGTTGATCCGTACACCTCTTTTATATATACCCATAAACCCAGGGTTGTGTAAAAATGTCTTGGGTGAAAAGGGGTCACAAGTAGAAAGAGTTTGTGGCCCCAATCTAATCTATCGTACTCCCCACTGAGACCCCCAAAGTTTGTGAGGCCCAAAATCACACAGGAGATCTTTGCCAGAGCCAGGGTTCTATCTTCAAGGCCCTGATCCCAGGTGCTGCTTGTAAAGAGAAGAATTCTTTTCCATGGAGCCCATTTGCTCATGAAGCTGGGTTAGCCTCGGGCCTGCGGTTATCCCAGCCTCCTCCTGGGTATCCTGATGAAGCCAGAGGGCTGTGGGAGGAGGCGGCCTATTTTTATGAGCAACCACCGGACTCCAGTGAGAGGCCTTGTGGTCAGGACAAGGTAGAAGGAGCTTCGACCCACCGGCTAGCTTCGCCGGCTCGGAGGATTCAGGGACGGAATGTATTCTGCTCTAACTCCTACGGTTGTTAATTGGTCTGTGAGCCTTTCTTGAGCACCTACTGTGTACCAGGCTCCAGCTCTGGTCCGTTATCTGAGGCACACGCCATTAGGAGGACTAGAATTTCACCACAGGTCCCTGGCTCCCCTTTCCAGATGGCCATAGCAAAGGCCCAGAAGCTAATCTCTCTAGGAAAGCTGAAAATGAGATTAACCTCATTTCCCATTTGGAGCAATATTTGTCCCTAGCTTGTTTTCCGCCAAAGCTTGAGGGTCACCGGGAGGTGGGAAAGGAGGATGGGGAGAGGAAAGGAGGGGATGATGGCCCCATGGCCCAAGCCCAGATTTCACATCTTTTCTGGTTCATGCCGTGAGTCCTAGATTTTGTGAAAAAACCACTTGGGCTGCAATTTCTGCCACTTCTAGAGGATCTTTGCGTGTCTCTCTCCCCGAATACCGAGGCGGCTAACCGTGTGGCCGAGAAATAGTTCCCCGAGCCTCCGTAGACCGAATGCCCGCTCGCCCACCGAGTGGCCCCCGGCCCTTCCTTGAGTGATGAATCCCCAAGAGTACCTGACTGGCGTCAGACCAAGGGACTGGTGGCCGTTTCATTTTTGCCCCCTTTGAGGCCTGGTTCCTGGAAAGAATCCTCCCCCGCACCTTAGCTTCCAGCAGTCCCAGTTGCCTTTGCCCTGTCTTGCCCTTAGAAGTCAGGCCCGTGAGATCCGACGGCCTTCTTGGCATGATGGGTAGAATATAGATTTGGAGTCCAGGCTCAAATCCTACCTCAGGAACATCAGTGAACTCGGTTTGGTCATCTGTAAAATGTGTGTAATGTTAGCACCTGGTGGTTGGTGGTTGTTGGGCGCATCAGAATGGGTTTAGTAAATTTTGAAGCTCTGCAGAAATGCGAGCTGTTATTATTAGGCCTCCTTTCAAAGAAACCTGGGCTTTATCCAACATGGCAACCCAGCCAGGGACAGCAGGGGGGAGCAAATCGGGCCCCGCCTTTGATTCGAGGCTCGGCTTCACTCGAGACACTAAGAGCTTGACCCTGTTCCAGTGTCTTCACCTCCCTGGGCCTCGGTTTCCCCTCCAAAATGGAGGAGTTTCTTTCTCCAGGTCTCTTGTATGAGACCTGGGAGAGGAAGGAAGCAAGCAAGCATTTATTAAGTGACTTACTACACGCCAAGCGCTGTACTAAGTGCTTATTACATTCGGTGCTATTGTCCAGATTTTATACCTGGGCGAGTTCTATGATTTTTCTCTGCCTCAATTTCCCCCCTTTATAAAATTCAAGGGTTAGACTAACTGGCCTCAGAGTTCCTTACAACTTGAGATCTTAGATCCTCTTATTTTACTTAAGAGATTCTTCCTCTGCACTGCTACAACCCCCCCCTCCCCCCCGAAAAGAAAAAAGAAAAGAAAAACACCAGTCCCTCTCTCTGGACTTTTTCCTGAGTTAGACTTAGTTTGCTGGCACTGGTTTTCCTCCTGAGCCATTGGGCTCAGTCCATTAGGGCTAGTGATGGGATTTATCCTGCTTCTTTTTGGGAACCCCCCCCCCAATCTGGGATAGGGTATTTTTAAATTTGGTCATTCTTCTCTTACATATTCTCATTTTCTTTCTCTGTCCCCTTGTCTCTCTGTCTGTCTGTCTGTCTGTCTCTCTCTGTTCCTTTCTCTGTCTTTGTCTCTTTCTCTCTCTGTCTCTCTCTGTCTCTGTCTCTCTTTCTGTCTCTGTCTCTGTCTTTCTGTATGTATTTTTCTTTGTTTCTCTCTGTCCCTCTCCTTTCCTCTGTCCCTCCTTTCTCTGTCTTTGTTTCTCTGTCTCTCACACTCCTCAGGCTTTAGAACAAACACTCCTTGGCCCGGGGTGGGAAAGCCACATATGGTTGATGGGATCCTGGAAGCTCTTCTGGCTTCTAGACCCAAGGACCCATGGGGTTGCAACTTGACTCCCCCCCCCCCCATTCCCCTGGGACCTGCTGCTCGGGTCCCAGGTCAGCAAGAAAGGGGGGAGGGATGTGCCCAGTTGCATTTTGTCCACTCCGTCTCCCCGAGGGTCTTGTCCCTTTCTGTCTGACCCAGTGATCAGGGCCTCAATATCCCTTCTTGTCGGAGGTGCCTGGGAGTAGGAATTGTTCTCTTGGTCTCTTTTGCTGAACCTGTTACATGGTGTCTGTGTGTGCTCCATGGGGTGGTTTTGTGGAGGGGGGAAAGAAGGGGTGACAGGGACTTAAAGCACAAAAAGAAGCACCCACAGATTACTTCTCTTTCTCCCCCCCCCCCCCCCGAATGGGCAAAAAAACCCATATGTCTCATTTAACAGAGTCGGTTTTCTTTGTAATCCTGGGGGTTTTCTTTGTCTAAAAAAGGTTCTGAAAAGAGGTTTATAGCCTTGCCCAGGGAGGCGGGCATGGCACAGTAAAAGTTAAGAATTTGATTTTCAGGGGAAGACCAGTCTGTGGAGTTGCAGTCAGCATCAAGCCTACCCATAATCCCCATGGGGTTCTAGGTGACGTGCAGCATTTAGGGAGCCCCACAGTGCACAGAGTGATCTGGAGTCAGGAAGACCTGGGTTCACATCCTAGCTGTGTGATCCTGGCAAGTCACTTTGCCTGCCTGCCTCAGTTTTTTCATCTGTAGAATGGGGATCATGATAGCCCTTGCCTCCCAGGATTCTCATGAAGGTCCAAGGATGTCACATTTATAGAGTGCCAAGCACAGTGGCTGGCGTGTACCTGTGTGCTTTTTCAGGGGAGCACACCCAGAAGAGATTAGCCTTGCTCGGCCTAGTCCCACAGGGAAAATCCGCTAATCTTCAGTCAAGGGCCCCAGGTTCAAAGGTTTGACCCTTGCCACCTAAGGGCCGGGAAGGTCAAGTCACTGACCACCACCCAGAAGAATAGGGATTGAGGACCACGAATTTGAACTCCAAATCCTGTCTTCTCCACGTTACACAGAAGTTGTGGTTGTCCCAGGGTTCCTTCAAGGCCCCTCCTAGTGCAGCTGCCTCATTTGACAGATGAGAAAACGGTTTCAGAGAGGTAGAGTGGCTCCTCAGGGTCATCCAGGCATCAAGCTTCCCCATGGGAGCACCCTCCCCGCCAGGGCCCGTGCAAACCCCGAGCCGCTAGGCTGGGGCGGCGGCGGCGGCCGGGGGTGGCGAGCGTCCCCCTCGCGGCCAGGCCTCCGCACTGCTTTCCCACATTCTTTGTGCTCGGGTCCCTTCATTATGATGCTCGTGAGCTCCCCTGGGGCCACCGCTGGGGAAGCCGGAGCTGGTTAAGTGGCCCAGAGCAGGCCCCATTGCCATGGTGATGCCCAGGGTGAAAGAACAGAGCCTGTTTGTCTCTCTCAGGCGTCGCACCCTCTCCCACCCGCGCCCGCTGCGACCGCTCCGTTGGCTCTGACCCCCCTCCCCAGACCACGGCGAGGTCCGGGCTCTGAGCAACCGACCACGGGCCTGAACGGAAGCTGGCTCTGGGGAGGGACTGCTCCAGGGAAAGGCTCCCTCATGAGCTCATCTTTCTTGGCTCACTTCCAGTGAGATTTATGGAGCACCGCACAGTTGTGGGTAAAAAGCGAGTTGAATCTCTATTTTCCAGAGGGGAGAGCGGAGTCCTATTTCTTAGCAGAGAGTGAGTGGCCAGAGCCGGGAGCTCCGCACTGGTTGACCGTTGGGATTATCTGTCTCTGGCCTTTTGGACCTGGTTTCAAATCCTGCCTCTGGAACTTATTAGTTATCTGATCTTAAGTAGGTCCCTTTCCTGGACCTCAGTTTCCCTTTCTGAAAACAACAGAGTTGAATTAGCTGGCCTCCAGGCTTTCTTCCAGTTCTACATCTAGGATCTTCCGTGTGACCCTGGCTGAATCCGTTCCCCTCCCTGCCTGTCATGAAGAGGTCAGATCTGCTTCTCTGGTCTGGTTGCTTATGGGACTTGAGAGTAATCCTGTGGCCTCCCTTGGAGGTTGCAAGAACTGCTCAGGGAATCCCCCTGGCTAGCTCTTTTTAGGACGGCTGCCGTAGGTCTGGGCCTCGGCTCCTTAACCCTCCTGGGCCTCAGTCTCCCCGTCTGACCCACACGTCAGACACACGTGTTACGCTATGTGCTTTATCCAGCACTAGGTCGGGGAACGTTCACGTCGCCAGCACCTGGAAGCGTTCCCTTTGACGTTCCCCACCACTGCCTTGCCTGAGGGAAGGCGGCGCCCAAGTGTGGTCAAGTCCCCATTTTAGCTAAGGAAACTCTTGTTCAGAGAGTTCATGATTTTCCCCAGCTTGGCAGGACGGGAATTTGAACTCGGTCCTCCTGAACGTCCACTGTGCGCTACTCCCTCTCCTTCTAGTGCCAGTGTTTGCTGCCTCCCCAGCACCACCCATCCTGGGAATGACAGAAGGGATGAGGGCTCCATTGAGGTTAATGGTATCTCCCTGCCGCCCCCAGGTTGTGAAGACCATCGGGCTGAGAGAGGTCTGGTTCTTTGGCCTACAGTACCAGGACACCAAGGGTTTCTCCACATGGCTGAAACTCAATAAAAAGGTAAGTGTGCAGGCCCAGGCTGGACATGTGTTCTCCCAGAGAAAAGGAGAGAAATGAGAGAAGGAGGCAGGGGGAAAGGAAGGGCAAGGCGGGCAAGGCAGGAAAGACGGGGAAGGAGAAAAAGGGACAGAAAAGGAGAGACAGGGAAAGG
>JACYGW010106169.1:0-96637 GCA_016696395.1 Antechinus stuartii
AATAAAACTAGTTTTTCCTCTTTTCGTGTTTTAACATGATGAATATGTGCTGGAAATTAAAAAAAAAACGGCACCATATGGTAATAAGCATTGCACTCAAAATGTTGTTAAGTTATAACTGTGTTATGGTATGTTTTATTGTGCCAAGCAGCAGTAAAAATAAGGAGAGTCTGTCACAACTACCGTGCTTAGTCTGCTATTGCAACTCTACCTCACTTAAATCTAATACATGTGCCAGTCAATACATCACCCTGTAATATTGTTGGACTTCTTCAAAAAACAAAACAAAACAAAACAAAATGAGGGGGGAACAACAACAACAGAGGCAATAGCACAAAAGCAGTCAATAGATGATATGGAAATGAATGAGCATAGCTATGTTCTGATAAAACTTTATTTAAAAATGTAGAAACCATTTTTAGCTCTTGGGCCTTATGAACAGTCAGTGTTCCTGGTTCTCCAACAGCTGGTTGGGAATTAAGAAAATAATGACCATTGACCTTGACTCAGGAATAACATCTGTCACTTCTTTTGGGTCTTAAGATTCTACTTCATTTGTACTCAAGGGGAAATAATCAACTACTGATCAGCAATTTTTGTTTTGTCCTTTCTAATCCAAAGAACATTCAGGTTGGAAAAAAACAAAAAAACAAAACCAGAAGTCAAATCAGAGTTGAGCTGCTCTGCCTAAGTAGTTATCACTATCCTATCTATCCAGATCCATGGGTGTATCCCTTTTTTGAGACTTTTCCCCAGTATAGCTAAAATATAACAAAACAAAATGTATTAATAAAGCAGATTAAAATAAAAAATGTGTTGTGTACATTTGAGCTGGGAGAGCCGGTTGTTAATTACTAGAACACCACTGAAATTTGTTAGCAATCATTAATTAAGCTTATTGACTTATGGTTTTCAGACTCATAATATTTATTATATATTATTATTTATTTTAATTATTGATTCATTTTATTGTTTTTTAATTATTTTAATGAGTAAATAAGCATTTATGTAGCACTTATAAGCTTGCAAAGAAAACTGTTAGCTCATTTGATCCTCACAATAATCCTAAGAGGTAAATGCTATTATTATCGCCAATTTATAGACAAGAAAATTGAGGCTGAGAAAAGTTAAATGATTTGCCCAGGGTCATACAGCCAATAAGTAACCAAGGCAGGATTTGAACACTAGTCTTCCCCCCCACACACACCTTTTTTTTTTTTTTTTTTTTTTTTGCTTCATGCATTTTATTTATTTTTAATTACCAAGCATTTATTTTCTCTCCCCTCATTGATTCTGCTTGCTCAAAACCTTTTCAATTTTATGTAACCAAAATAACGCATTTTTTTCTGTTATGGTCTCCTCTATTCTTTGCCTTGTCATGAACACTTCCCATACCCATAGTAACAAAGGATATTTTCTTTTTTGTTCCTCTTAATTTGTTTATGATACAACCTTTCATATTTATCAAGTATCCAGTTGGAACTTATTGTGGTATTTGGATATTTGTCTAATCCTGATTTCAATTAGATTGCTTCACAACTTTCCCTGAAATTTTTGCAAATAATTAGTTCTTAACCCAGTAGTTGGGGTTGATAGGCTTACTGAGACTTTGTAACTATGTTTATTTGTTTCGGGACACTGTGTGCTTGATCTGCTCCAAGGACTGACTTTGCTTTTTAATCAGTTTGAAACGGGGTACTATGAGGTCCTGTACTTTCCCCCTCTGTTCCCCTCTCCTTTACTCCCCCTTCATTATTTCCTATAAGATTCTTGACCTGTTGTACCTTCAGATGTATTTTATTGTTGTTTTTTCAGCTCTCTAAAAAAATTCTTTGATAGTTGAATTGTATAATGTTATAAATTAATTTAGCTAGTACTGTCTTTTTTATTATATTGATTCAGTCTACTCATAAGAAATGAGCATTTCTCCATTTATTTAGGTCTAGCTTTATTGCTATATGTTTTATAGTTTTATATATGTAGTTTTGGGGTATGTCATGATAGGTGGATTTCCAAGTATTTTATATATTCTGTAGTTATTTTAAATGGAATTTCTCTTTTTATCTCTTCTTGATTGGTTATGTTGATAAAGCCTAGCAATTTGTTATTTTATTTTATATTTTGTTTCTTTGCCAAAATTAATTGTTTCAATCTCTCTCCCGGGTTTTCTAAATAAACTATGCCATATTATCTACAAAAATGATAATTTGTTTCCCCTCTGGCTATGCTTATCCTCTCAATTTTTTTTCATGCTTATTGCTACCACTATCATTTCTCAAATAATAGTGGTGATATTAGACACCCTTGCCATTTACCATGTTAAGAAAAGTCCACTTATTGACTAAAAAAAACAGAAATAGTGTTATACCTTCTTCCCTTTTTTGAAAATTATGACAAGATTTGCCTTTCTTCAATCTTTTGGAAAATTTCCCATTTGCCATACTCTTTCCAAGACCATTGACATTGACTCAGGAATAACATCTGTCACTTCTTTTGGTTCTTGAGAATCTACTTCATCCAAGCTAGGTGATGTACTCAAGGGCAAGTAGGTGTTTTTTTCTCTCAACTATTGATCAGCCATTTTTGTTCTGTCTCTTCTAATCCAAAGAATATTCAGGTCGGCAACACAAAACCAAACCAAACCAAAACAGAAGCCAAATAAGAGTTGAGCAGTTCTGCCTTCACAGTTATGACTGTCCTATTTATCCAGAGCCATGGTCTACCCTTTCTTGAGACTTTCTCAATAGAGCTCAAACAAAACAAAGGAATAAAGTTCAACTTTTTTTTTTTTTTTTTTTTTTGGTTGTTGTTGTTGTTCTTCGATTTTCTTCTCAAGTTCAATTGATTTTGAGCTTTAGTCTTCCTGTCACTCTCCTTTCAGGATGGAGCTATCCAGGAGTGTGCTGGAATCGACTCAAACTGGCTTATGAGAGGCAAATGATAAGTTTTCAATGTAAGCTTTGAAATGAGCAAAGAGGATTCTGGGAAGATGGTGGAGTAGGTCCGAAAATTCCAAACTCTCAAAATCTCCTTCCCCCAAACAAGACAAAATTGTGCCTCATAGAACTGTTATAAATAAGACTTGGGGCAGAATAGTGGTCCTCCTGGGACAGAAAAAGTAAGAAGAAAGATAAAAGGATCTAGGTTTGGCTAGTTCCCCTGACACAGTCAGTAGGGAGCTCTGGGGCTAACTGAGTTCAGAGGTAGCCTAAGGCCCAGCCACAGAAACTTTCACTTTCCCAGTGCAGTATGGGGAGCCTGGGAGTCTGAGTCAGGGAAGATTGAGGGAACCTGTGTTGATAAGGGAGGTCAGAACCAGGAGAAAATATCACAAGCAACAAGGGAAAAAACAATTTAAATATAACAGAACCACAATTAGAATCACACAAGACCTAGAAGTGGCTAAGACCATAGGTCTTGGAACACTACATATCAGAGCAAAAGAACTGGGTTTGCTATGGAAAATACCATACCCAGCAAAATGAAACATAATCCTGAATAAAAAAAAAGGGGATATTCATTGAATTGTCAACCTTTCAGAAATTTACTGCAAAAAGACCTGAACTTAATAGAAAATTTGACCTATAAGATCCAAGAGAAATAACATCAAAGATTTATTTCAAGGGACAAACTGTTTATTCTTTAGACATGGAAATATAAACCATATGTCTAAGATTGTCATTGTAAGTGGGTAGTTTGAAAAAGACTGGGATGGGGCTGAATATGATATGACTCTCAAACTGTAGGAAAAGGTAAAAAGAGTAATTAGGCTATGCAAATAACTGACAGAGGAATTAGATGGGGCAGGAGGGCTGGTACTTCTGGAATCCCACTCGCATCAGAAATGGGTTAAAGAGGGAACAATATAAATTTAGAAGGGTATAAAAGTCATTTAAATTAATAAGAAATAAGAAGAGGAGGGAATAGGGTAAGGGGGATATGGAAGGGGGTGTAGATTATAATGGGAATAGGATAAAGGGTGTAGATTAACGGGAATGGAATAATGAAGGGGATGGATGGGAGAAAAGGGTGGTGGGGAAAGGATAATGGAAGGATCCTTGGAGGGGGAAGGTTTAGGAATAGCAAGGCAAGGTAGCAGGAGTCAAAAGGGATCGGAAACGAGAGCTACACACAAACATAATAATAATGAGCTGGAGTAGAATTTATTAGGAAAAAAAGTAAGGATAGTAATTATTGATCTCAAAGCTAAAGTTAAAATAGATTCAATCAAAAGAGAAAACTAGGGAAACTATACTATGTCAGCCATTTTAATTTGTTGTTTTAGACTAGTCAAAACAACCAGATAGTATAAGATTAGAATATTGCTGTGATATAGAAAATGATGAGTTTATAGATTTAGAGAAATATGGAAAGAATTGGACCTAAAAGGATGTTTTCCACCATCAGAGAAAGGGAGGACAAACAAGCTTAATACAATATTACATAGATGTATATGAATATATATATATATATATAGAATTGTAGATATCTACATATATGCATGTATATGTATGTATATACATGCATATATATACAGAGAGATATATAGATATAGATATAGATGTCTGTGCTTAACTATAGCCTGCTTGGGGGAAGTAGGGGAAGGGAAGGAGGTAAAAAGAATCAAATAAAAAATAAATGAACTGATGCTGAATGAAACAGGCAGAACAAGGAATACATTATACACAGTAACAATGAGAATGAATGATGATCAGCTATGAAAGACTGTGTTCTTCTAAGTAGTTCAGTAGAATGGTTAGGAGGCAATCCCAATAAACTTTGGATAGAAAATGCAAAAAAAAAAAAAAAAAAAAGAGTAAAGTAAAAAGTGCACAGAAGAGAATAAAAGAAAACTTCCAAGAAAGCAAAAGGAAGATGGACAGTCCTGAACGTATAGTATTTATTATATATGCTTTCTTGAAAGGAAATTTATTTTCTCATATTCTGAATCATGCACATGGGAATGTTTTGTTTTCTTTTTCTGTTTTTTTTTTCCTTTTTTTCTATTTTCTATTTAAAATTTAACCATAGCTTTTCCCTCACTGACTTGCAATGATAATGACAAGTCAAGAATTCGTTAAATGTTCTAATCTGGGCAGACTGAATTCCAGCATATGCCAATCCCCCAGCCCTGGGCTAGGCTGAAACATAAGAGCCTTTGCAAAAACCAAGAAGCTAACCCTGTTCTAGCACAAAATGCTTGCTCTGATACTAGAACTAAGTCCTAGAACAAACAAGTTCTTGACGCTGTCCTAATACTAAGTGCCTGGCTTTGCTGTAATATGAATGAACAGAATAGCATTTATTAAGCATTTCCTTTATGTTTAGAGTTTCTCACTGTCAAGGAGCTGGCATTCTACCATAATAAAGGGGAAGGTTCAGCTGCAGGGCAGATGGAAAGGCCCTGCGGTCCTGGGAGTGTAGCAGCAAAGCTAATTCATTTTCTTTAGCATCTTGTCATTGATTTTTAAAAATTCTATCAATTTCCAAAAATAAAACATTTGCCAAGGCCAAGGACTTTGTGAGGTCTTTCTTTTCTTTTTTTTTTTTTTGGTGAAGCAATTGGGGTTAAATGACTTGCCCAAGATCACACAGCTAGGAAGTATTAAGTGTCTGAAGTCAGATTTGAACTCAGGTCCTCCTCACTTCAGGGCAGGCATTCTACCCACTGTGCCATCTAGCTGCCCCTGAGGCCCTTCTTTTTCTGGGTCTTCAGAAGTTATGGTCTGGGAAGTGTTGGGCCCATGGTTTGGCAAGTCCAGTGACCATTCCTCAATGGGCTGTCTCTAGCAGCCTTCGACAAGAGATGGTGGCAGTGGTTTTACTTGCCTAACACATGTGATCTCCTGTCTCTCCCTTAAGGGGCCTTGTTACTTCAGCCAAATAAGTTGGTGTATACTAATACTAATTGCCCAGGCTCCATCCTAATGCTAAGGAGTCAGTCTTGAGCTAGAGCTGAGTTACTGGCCACATAGCAGGATTAAATGCTGCAGTTTCTGCGCGGGCCCAAGTGCCAAGTCCTGCATTAAAACTCTGTGCCTAGACCTAGCCTTGGACTCAGGTCTGGGCCCCATGCCTAATGACCTCAGAGGTCCATTCCACCACTGAATCTATAATCCTCTGATCCTATTACTATGTGCTCAGCCCTGTAATAGGATTAATTGCTTGGCCTTATGTTAGCATCCCATGCCTCTCACTTATGCTAATACTAGGCACCCAGCTTTGTGTCAGGCCCAAAGATCTGACCCTGAGCTCATATGAACATGAACTGATTATTCTATTATATATTATATGTAATATTATATATTATATATATTAGCCCTAGGTTAATATTAACTGCTTAGGCCTGTGTAAGGTACCAAATTCTATGTCTGGTACTAAGACCAAGTTCATAATACTGTCCCAAGACTAAGGGCTTAGGAATATACTTAGGAAAGCCTTTAAAAAAATTAAATATATGCCCTATATAGACCAATTACCTAGCCTTGTCTCTGCACTTACATGTATTGGGTTGAATCTTGGGAATTCAACCCAAGTTTATGTCTAAATATCCAACAATATGAGTAAAAATGTCACCAATTCCCATATAAGCATTGAAGGTAGCAATGCATATACTGGGTATAGGACACCCTTTATTTCACTTCACAGAAAACGCCCAAAACAACCAAAAATATCCATAGCAATCGGTAATCAGTCAAGTTTCTTCTTTTTTTTCTGCAGTGGGTCTGAACTTCAGCCCAGAGACTACAGTCTTTCAGAGCCATAGTGTTACTCTATGAGTTGTAATCCCCTTGAAAAGGAAACAAATGAGATGCTGGATGGGTAACCTCTCAACATCCTTGTAAATTTTACTTTCACCTTAGAGCTTTGCGTAGCATCTTGTCTCCTGAACTTTCTTAGTCTACTGAGAGCTTGGATTCTCCATGGGAAAGAAAATGCAATTGGGAATGCTAGATAGGCAACCCCCTTCCTGTCAGAGCTATACTGTCTGACTAACTCGTTGATAGCAGAGGGCAATCTTCAGGTTTATCATTTCCTCCTATCATGGCTTAGATTCTCCTGTTGCTCTTCCAGATTTAGCTAGCCTATATGAGACCCTCTTCTCCCCAAAAGACTAATTGCCCAGGAACTCCTCTTCATTTTCTCTAGAAATAAGAGTCCCCGAACTTTGTGTCCAGAAACTTTTGTCTTTCCCTATGCATGAAAGTACATGTGATTTCCATGTGCTTCTGTCCCAAAGTAACTCCTTACAGGTTCCTGGGCCTACGTCCTCTCTTTAGTTCAATTGCTTCTAACCATCATATCTGGAGGGAGGAAGAATCGGAAAATGTCTCTTGTAGGAGATGATATTTGGGATGAATTAGGGATACTAAGAAATAGGGGTGAAGAAAGTGATGGAGGTTCTTTTTTTATTAAAGCTTTTTAATTTTCAAAATGTATACATGGATAATTTTTTCTTTTTTATTAAAGCTTTTTTATTTTCAAAACATATGCATGGATAATTTTTCAACATTCATGCTTGCAGAACCTTGTGTTCCAATTTTCCCCTCTTCTCCCCACCCCTTCCCCTAGATAGCAACATATTATATATGTTAAATATGTTAAACATGGTAAAAATATATGTTAAATCCAATATCTGCATACATATTTATACACTTATCTTGCTGTGCAAGAAAAATCAAATCAAAAAGAAAAAAATGAGAAAGAAAATAAAATGCAAGCAAACCACAATAAAAAGAGTGAAAATCCTATGTTGTGGTCCACACTCAATTCCCACAGTTCTCTCTCTGGGTGTAGATGGCTCTCTTCAACACTAGGTCATTGGAATTGGTCTGAATCGTCTCATTGTTGAAAAGAGTCACTTCCATCAGAACTGATCATCCTATAACCTTGCTGTTGCCATGTACAATGATCTCTTGGATCTGCTCACTTCAATTAGCATCAGTTCATGTAAGACTCTAATTGAGGTTCTTACAGGATGCCATGACCAATTAATTTTACAGATGTGAAGAATGAAGCCCAGAGTGATTTGCTCAGTCACACAGTAAATGTATAAGGATGGTATTTGAGCTCAGGTCTTCTTGACTCTAAACTCAGTGCCTGTATTGGTCACTGCAATATACCTCAGACCACATGAACAGAAAAAAGAAATAGATGAAGTAGAATAGCTAGGTCTTTACGGCTAATTGGACACTGGGACAGGGTGATGGGAGGGAAATGAAGAGCTGAGGATCATTCTAGAATTGAAATTTGGATGCTTGGAAGAACCCCAGTGAGCTCACTAGAAATGGAAATTTGGAGGAGGAGTGGGCTTTAGAGAAAAAAATAAATTTTATTTTCAACATACTGAATAAAATAGTATTTTCACCTTTTTGCTGTTGTTTGTTCATTTGCTTGTTTTTTCTTTCTCATTTTTCTCTTTTGATCTGACTTTTCATGCACAGTATGATGGATATGGAAATATGTTTAGAAGAATTGCACATGTTTAACCTATATTGTATTGCTTGCTGTCCTGGGGAGGTGAATGTTGAAAACTATCTTTGCATGTATTTCAAAAAATAAAATACTATTTTTTAAAGGAGACTTTATATGCTACCTTCTATTCTTTATCCTCTCAATTGCGCATGTCCTTTTCCCCAATTATGTTGTGTTAACCTATCTTCTTCTATTTATTCCAGTTCATAAGAGGCAGCAGGACATCAAGGATAGAGAGCTGGCCTTAGAGCTAAGAAGACTTGGTTTTCAAGTCCCACTTCTGACCCTATTGGTTCAATGATGCTGGACAATCCTCTTAACCTACTTCTCAAGGTGACCCTCTAAGATGGTGGTTCCTATCTCTTTTTCCTGTGAACTCCTTTCTACAAAAAAAAAGAAAGAAAAATTGTTATAAATCCATAGGGTAATTTAATATATACTAGTGATAATCTTTTTAAGACTTATTCATTTAGTTCTCATAATAACTATAATGAGAATTTCTGTCATCCAAAGCTCCAAATTAAAATTTACATTATATAATTATCAAGTATAAAATTGTATTCTATGTATAATTATAAAGATTGTATTGAATTTTATGTATAATCATGAAGATCAAATATAAAGTTATAAAAACAATTATAAATCTTTGATGTGGAACATCCTATAAGAATTAAAAGATATGATCCATCAAGCCCTCAAATGTTTATTATTATCTGCAAGACTTAATATTAAATTTTGTTCAACTAAAGTGATATTCAACAAAATTTACAAATTTTGTCAAATATAACATTTTGATGAAATAAGTTACAACTTGGAAGATGTTTAATATTTCATAATGATAATAGATAAACCTAAATTTGATGATGTACTTTTTTATTGGAATGAAAGTTTGCAATATTTGCCTTGACATCAAACACTGTCTTAAATCTTGTTCTAAATTGAGGGATTTTTCCTATTTGATTTAAAATGAGATTTAAATGAAAGGGCTCTCTCACACAAATATTTGATAGAAAATTATAGATGAGTTTTATAAGCTCTCTTGCTGAGATGGAAATTCATTTTTAAAATTTTTAACTGGGTAGCCAGTCAACGAAAATGAGTAGCTAGCTATGAAATAAAATATTTACTTTCTTTGAAAATGAGTAGCTATTTATAAAATAAAATATTAATTTTCCTATTGGCTAATGACAAGCACTATATTAAGTGATAAATTATTTGAAGTTAAATTGCATATATTGCTTCATTTTAAACAATTTTTGTATAGTCCTATCCTCTGGGGATTGGTTTGTGCTCCAATGTTGACCCATTACATTGTTTGGAAACAATTCTATGACAGGTTGAGAAACAGAAAGAATTGCATTTAGATGAACTTAGCATTTCATATAATTGCTTCACAAACACAAAAATTATTGTACACGGGATTATGATGGTTGTCGATTGTTGTGGAAACAAACCTATAATGCTTCAAACGTGCATGTACTTGTCACAAAAATGCATTTATAACAAAATAATATAAACTAACCTTTGTAAAGAAAAAATCTCTTCAGATACGACCTTTTCTTCTACCGCTGGCATTCTAACTACACTCATAAAAAGTCTACTAAACAACTGACTGGTGTTGCCAATCGATTCATTTGAAAATACACCAGATAATCATAAAAATGGAAAAGGGCCTACATGTACAAAAATATTCAAAACAGTCCTTTTTTTTTGGCAAGAAAGTTGAAATTGAAGGAATATCCATCGTTTGGGGAATGGCTGAACAAGCTGTGGTATATGAATATAATATTATACTATTGTGCAATAAAAAATGAACAGGCAGATTTTTTTGAAATCCGTATTTCAGATTACATATAAAGATACTTATATGAACTTATGCAAAGGGAAATGAGCAGAAGTAGGGAAATATTGTATATAGCACCAGCAACATTGTGTGATGACCAACTATATGAATAACTCAGCTTTTCTCAGCAACACAATGATCTAAGACAAGTATTCATGAAGGAAACTGTTATCCATATCCAGATAAAGAACTGATGGACTCTGAAAGCAGATCAAAGCATATTTTTTTTCACTTACATATTCTTTCTCATGTTTTTCCCTTTTGATCTATTTCTTCTTTCACAATTATGACTAATATGGAAATATGTTTTCATTTGTGGAAGAGGGGAGGGAGAAATTTGGAACTCAAAATCTTGTAAAAATAAATACTAAAATTTTCTTGACATGTAATTGGGGCAAAAATAAAATACTATTTAATAAAAAAAGAAAGAGGGAAAGAAAGTAAGGAAGAAGAAAGAAAGAAAGAAGGAAAGAAAGAAAGAAAGAAAGAAAGAAAGAAAGAAAGAAAGAAAGAAAGAAAGAAAGGAAGAAAGAAAGGAAGAAAGAAAGAAAGAAAGAAAGAAAGAAAGAAAGAAAGAAAGAAAGAAAGAAAGAAAGAAAGAAAGAAAGAAAGAAAGAAAGAAAGAGAAAGAGAGAGAGAAAGAATATGATCATGTAGCCGATGAGGTACGGTTACAAGGTAACAGAGGGGAATGATATAGCTACTCTATTGCAGTGCACAGGATACAGGGCACCTGAATCTGACAGTTCATTGAGAATTGGTTTGTGCTCAAATTTTGTATCCTTATATTGGTTTGGAAACAATTCAATGACAGGTTTAAAAATGGAAAGAATACATTGTACTTAGAAGCACTCAGAATGGGAGGTAATTGCTGTGTAAATTCCAAAATTGTTGCACACATGATTATCATGGCTGTCAATCACTGAAGAAACAAAGCTTTAGGGTGCCTTAAACATTCACATGTTTGTTGTCACAGAGGAAAACTTCATTTGTAATACAATCGAACTATTATTTACTTCTTAAGATGTCATGAGTTTTCATTTATTTTAATTTAATTTAATTTTCAATTGTGCATTCTCTCCCTTCCTTCCCCCCCCCCCCCCGTCCACTAAGATAATAAAAACAAAATCCATTACAAATCTGCATAGTTGTGCAAAATGAATTCCCACATGTGGAAGGAAGGAAGGAAGGAAGGAAGGAAGGAAGGAAGATAAGAAAAGAAAGAAAGAGAGAAAGAGAAAGAAGGAAAGGAAAGAAGGAAGGAAGGAAAAAAGGAAAATAAGAGGGAGGAAAGGGAAGTGTTGGAGATATAAAAATAAGAAAATGAGCTATTCCCTACTCTCAAAAAGTTTATATTCTAATAGGGGAGGGGAAAGGCTATACATAGAAGGGAACTGAAAAGTTTGCATATTGGGAGAAGAATATGGCTAGGGATTCACCAGTCAGTTAGCCTGCCTCAGAGTGGGGTTGTCCTTAGCAAGGCATTACTTGTCTCCCTTGATAGAATAGCTTATTGAGATTGAGGTGATTTCATTCTTTTTTGGCCCCACACCTAGCACAGTGCCTGGCAGAGAATGGGCACTTAAGAAATGCTTCTTAGTTGATTGATTGATGGATTGATTGCTGAGTTCAATATAGAGATCAAGGTAAAGGCATAGAAGTTATCAATAGGGAATTTTAGTTATCCAGTCACCAACTGAAAGAATTCTCTCAAGAACAGAGCAGTTAGTATTTTTTTAAATTTGGTTTAATGATCATTTCATCCTAAAAAAGGTAGAGGAAGGAAGAAAGGGAAAATTTATTCTGGGTCTATTTTACCAAAAAGAAAGAATTCATTGGTGAAATGGAAATGTTAGGAATCTTGCCGAAAATTGTTATATCTTAAAATTTGCGATAGAAGAGCAAAAAGAATGGTCAGATTTGTGTTCTAGATTCTGAGAAAGTAGATTTCGAAGGATTCAGAGAAAGTATAGGACAGAATTCATGGATTACAATTCTACTAGGCTAATCATTCATTCCGAGAGAGATGGTAAACTCAAGAATGGATTTCTGAAGGCATAATGAGAAATAATTACAATGAGGGGAATAAATGGAATTGTTTACTAAAATCGATGTGGACACATGGGGAACTCAGGGACCGCTTTATATTTCTAAAAGACTTATAACAGATACAAACAAGAGCAAATAAGAATAAATACAAATCATGGCATGCTTCTGTATGAATAGAGCAGAGCAGGAGTGTGAAAATTCATAATCAATCAAGGTGAATGAGGAAAGCTAGTGAGAACAAATGGTATTTTAGGTATATTGGGGAAAAGAGGAAAATCAAAAGAGGATAAAATCCCCGGTGAGTATGAATAGAAAAATAATCTGCAGAAAGTAATTAGAGCCACTTAGTCGTTATTTTGCTTCTGCCAAGGAAAATGATCATTTTGATTGGAAAGGATAAAATAATAATAGCAAAGAGGGAGTTAGAAAGAGAGAAAAGTGAAAGGATAATAAAAGAATACCGAATGGCTCTCGAGGAGTTCAAGTCACCTGTCTGACCTGAAGTGCACACTTAGGTTCTTTGGGTTTAGTTATATCTAAAAGACCATGGAGAAGAGGAGATGTGTTGTCGGATTGGAAAAGAGTCAATGTCCCCAGTTTTCCAAAATAAATAGAGGAGCTCATATCCTACCGAAGTGAAAGTAGTGTTCTGAATTTTAACGCCTGGAAAAAATCCGGATTATATTCATAAAAAGAGTGGTTCACGAAGATCTTGAAAATCAGCGGTGATCAAAAAGAATCAATATAGGTTTCTCAAAAACAAGTCCTGTCTGACTTCCCTTTTTCAAGGGCTTACCACTGTTACTGAGCTTTGGCACATACCCATATCGCCCAAGATGGAGGCACCTCCACGGCAAACATAACGGATTTGCTTCTGTGAGAAGGGATTCTGCGTTACCGTACCACGTGAGTGGGAGTAGTCTCTTTCAATTGGTCATGTAGCTGGCACTAGTTGCGTCTTTAAAAATACCAGACAAGAGCAGATTCTGGCACTTTCTTTCCGGTATCGCCCAGGAGCGGAGGTCTTGTCTGCCCATGTACCGGGCTGTAAGGAGGAAGGGTCACCTTCCCCTTCCCCTTATACCCTGTGGCTGTGAGAAGAGTTCGGGGCTTTGGTTTACTTTTTCTTTTTAGTTCTGGGTACCGAGAGTGGTAAAGTTCCTGGACCTAGGAGCTTGAGTCACAGAGACCATAGGGCTAGGATTCCTGGGTGTGGCTGAACGTTGTCGCCAGCCCAGCAAGAAACCGAAAGAACCGGCTACATAAGACCAGGTGGGCTTCAGACTTGGAACTTGACGGGACCGATGATATTTAGGAACCCATCGAAGCTGCGGACTTAATGGATTCACTTATGCTTCCCTTTCCCAGAAGCGGAGAGATATCTCCCGAGGTAGGTGATGAGAGAATATGTATGTTTGTTCTTGCTATATCTTCAGTCAGTATTCCTCTAGAAAAGGTAATAGGCCTAAAAATGAGGGGATACAGTTTGTGGGGGCTTCAGCCCATGAGAAACTAGATAATCCGACCTGCTTACAGGGTACTAGAGAACCCTGAAGGAGGGGTGCAGTGTAACCTGCCCCACCCAAGGGCAGTAAGAACCGTTTAATGGGTAGACGCTGTTATTCCAGACACCACCAGAGCAATACGTATAATAGGCAATGTAGGCTACATACATCTGTAGCAAAACATTTGCTAACTTTTTGTGGAAAAGGAAACGTATTAGATGGATTTTAAGCTAGTGAATATCGAAACCTAAAATAATCGACTTCCGAAAGAGGCCTTAGCTAGGGTGTGTCTGGGATCTGTGCTTAGATGGCTGTGCTTTTTCACATTTGGTCAGTGACTTGGATAAAGGGGGAGATAACAGACTTGGGAGGGACAACTAACACCGAAGGACAAAAATTTAGATTTCCACAACTCAGAAGCAATTTAAAAGCTAAAGCTTCCAGAAAGTTTTACGTTTCCAGAACCTATCATAGCATTTGACATACAGCTGGTGTAATTAATACTTGTCAAATGGAATTGGATTGAAACCCTGCTTTGCCATTTTCTTCCTGCTGATCTGGGTCAAATAATGGCGCTCCTCTTGTCTTTTAATTTGCTCATTTGTAAACTCTGAATCTGGGATCCAGTTAAACTCTGGGCTGAACTAAATAAAATGAAATCCAATATGGATCACCAGAAAACCTTCCACTAGGTTTTCTCCCAACTCACCAAAAAAGAAACAAAACCAAAACCCCCAAACCCTCACCCCAACTTTGCAAGTACCAGATCCGAGTTGGGGTGGGGCTAAACAACAGTTGAGCTGAAAAAGATCTGGGGGTTGGACCGCAAGCTCTATATGAGTCAACACTTAAGGTGGCTGCCAAGAAATCTTTAAGAGAGGCAGAGCTTCTAGGACTGAGGAGGTGATTGTTCCATTCTCTCCTGCCCTGGTTGTCCCTTATTGGAAGTATTTTGGTCAGTTCTGGGAGTCACCATTTTGGAAAGAGTGCCAAGCTAGAGAGTATCTGAAGGAAGACAACCAGGATTCTGAAGAGCCTTGAGTCTAACTAAATAAACAATTCGGGATGAAAAATGCTCCTGGGCTCCTGACAGGTAACGGACTTAGGGTTCAAACGGAGACACATTCTTCAATATGGTCAAGGAGGGAATTTGTTTTGCTTGACTGTATATATTTATAAAGGAGTTTGTTTTCCTTGTTTTCTCCCTGGGGGATATGGGGAAGATAGATGGGGGAGAATCTGAGCTAAAAGTAAAATGAAATTGAATTTTTTTAAAAGCAAGATTAAAGGAACCAAGGATTCTGAACTTGAAGAATAGAAGAGTATAAGAGAGAAGTAATGGACACATGCTACCATGTTAAATGAACAGAAGGGTTGTGAGGTGGGAGAAAAGTTGAGGCTTGTTCTGTTTGCCCCCACAGAGATGATGTAGGAACAGTGAGTAGTGATTGCAAAGAGGCAAGTTGAGGCTTGATGCTGGAATAAAATCATACACACACACATACAAACTCATGAAAATTAGTGGAATGAGCTGCTTTTGGAGGTGGTGAGTTCCCCCTTCCCAAAAGTATTCAAGTAAAGTCTGAGAGACCATTTGTTGGATTAAATGGCCATGGAGGTCCCTTTTAATTCTGGAATTTAGGGGTTCTGTGCCACCCAGTCCAATCCTTGGTTTATGTGGCCAGTTCATTGCAGAGACTTCCTATGCAGTCCTAAGTGTCCAGGAGTTTGCAAAGCCTTTGTTAAAAGGCTGGCTGGGCTGACACTAAATATAACGTCTTGTTCTAGGGCTTTGCCCTGCCCTGAATTGCCTTCTTGGTGAATGGCACAGTGCGTAGAATGAGCCAGTGACTTGGAGTCATACTCTTATTGTCTATGTGGCCCTAGGCAAGTCACTTCCCCTGAATTTTTCTGTTTCCTCATCTGTAAAATGGAGATAATAATAGAACTCACCTCTCAGAATTGTGAGGATCAAATGAGATCATATTTGTAAAGTGCTTAGCAAACCTTAAGCACTATGTAAAAAAGTAGTAGTAGTAGTAGTAGTAGTAGTAGTAGTGGTAGTGGTGGTGGTGGTGGTGGTGGTAGTAGTAGTAGTAATAATAGTGATAATAGTAGTAATAGTAACAGTAGTAGTAGTAGTGGTAGTAGTAGTGGTGGTGGTGGTGGTGGTGGTGGTGGTGGTAATAGTCGTGGTGGTAGTAGTAGTAGTAGCGGTGGTAGTAGTAGTAGCAGTGGTAGTAGCAGTAGTAGTAGTAATAGTAGTAATAGTGGTAATAGCAGTAGTAGTGGCAGTAATAGTAGTAGTAGTAGTAGTAGTAGTTGTTGTTGTTCTATAAACATTGAGGTCCTTTCTAGTTTTTTCAAAACATTTATTAAGTGCTAGTTATATGCCAAGAGTGGGACAGCTGGGTGGTACAGTGGATAGAGGGGTTAGAATCAGGAAGACTCATCTTCATGAGTTCAAATCGGATCTCAGATACTTCCTAGCTGTGTGATCCTGGGCAAATCACTTCACTCTGTTTGCCTCAGTTTCCTCATCTGTTAAATAAGCTAGAGAAGAAAATAGCAAAGCACTTCAGTTTTCTTACCAAGAAAACCCCAAAATGGGGTCACGAAGAGTTGGACACAGCTGAACAATGTGTGCCAAGAGCTGTGCTAAGCACTTTAGATATTGCTTAGGTCCTTGGCACATTCTTGCCCACTTGGCCACTGAGGTAGTATTGAGCTGTGAAAAATAAAGTAGGGTACTGAAGACATTTCATTAAACAAGTTTGTTGTATAGTCATTTCAGCTGTGTCTGATCCTCTATCCCCATTTGGGGTTTGCTTGGTAGAGATACTGGGGTGGTTTGCCATTTCCTTCTCCAGCTCATTTTACAGCTGGAGAAACTGAGGCAAACAGGATGATGTAAGTTGCCCGGGGTCATACAGCTGGGAAGGGTCCTAGGCTGAACTTGAACTCCAAGCCCTGTGCTTTACCCACCAGAGCCATCTAGCTGCCCTAAACAGATACTTAGAGATGCTGAAATGCCTACTGTGTGCAAAGCATTGTGTTTGGCTGGGGATGGAGGCTACATCTGCTCAGCAGTTCCCAGAGTATGATCCTGAAGAGGATTTGAGTTTATTCAAGCTTATCTAATTGAGACCGAGTGTCTTGGAAAGTATTCTTTCCTAGGCTCCCTCCTAAGCCCTTTCTGGGCCTGTGTACTTACTAAGTACTTACTAAGTACTTACTAAGGCCTAGCTCCATGCTGGGACCAATGCAATTCAACAAAGGGAAGCAGTGTGCTCATTCCCCAGCCCTGCTCTGGGCCGCCACGTCCAGTCCCCGAATGCCCTACAATACCCAGCACTGTGGGAGTTTATGAGGCCTCCCCTGGGCCAGACTCCATAATGGTGTGGTGGATCGTATTGGACCTGAAGTCAGAAAGGCCTAGATTCAAATCCAGCCTTCATCAGAAGCCCTCAACAGCTTCTCTTTCAACTGAGAACAATAATACCCATTGCACCTGGCTTCCAGGGTAGCTGTGAGTCTCCAATGACCTAATGGACATAAAATGCTTTGCAAACCTAAAAGTGCTATTTCAATTTCAGTTATTTTTATTGCTACTCTAAGCTCTATTTGGCTCGATTTTTCTTTCCTCTGCATATTCTAGTCATCTCTTGGAGCCAAATTTCAATTGCCAGACTGCTGAAGCATCAGATTGGAGAGCTATTGCCTGGCTTGTTGGCCAAGAGCGGGGCAAAAGCTGGACTCATTTCCTCTTTTTCTCCTAAGACTTTGAAAGTGGAGTCCTGGAATCTGGGGTGTGGTGGTAAATGTTTAACAACTGGCTCTCCAAAGCCACGGGCAAGACACACTTTTCGGTTTCATCTAAAATATTAACATCTTCTCTGATTTTCTTAATTCTACGCAATCAACAAAACCATAAATCAAACACTGGTTTGTAGCATTTTCGATTTCCAAGGTGTGATCGTTCACGCTGAAAATTTAACAATTGGCTCAAACTGGCTCCTGCACATCCCTCGCTGGAGGGGGTCTCAAAAGAATTATCAACTGTAACAGTCATGTGAAAGAACTCTCCAAGCCACTGACAAAAAGGCAAATCTGAACAATTTATCCCAGCAAATTAGCAAAATGAAATATGGTTAGAAGAATTATAGATGTGACTATATATAGAATTATATATAGAACCATATATAGAATTATAGATGTGACTATATATAGAATTAACCTTTATTGGATTGTTTGCAGTGTTGGGGAGAGGAGGAGAAGGAGAAGAATTTGGAACACAAGGTTTTGCTCTTTCCTTGTCTTCTCCCTCTACATTAATTCACTTGTTGATCTCATCAGCTCCCATGGGTTTAACTATACTATAAAAGCAGATGATTCTCAGATGTATCTAAGTGAACTCTGACCTTGCTGTCCCAGAATGAGATTTGCTATACCTTGCCCCCTCAAGATCTTCTGTACTGCTCAATCCCTCAGTGGCTGTGTTTCCCCTTCTTATTAAACCAGTAACTGGTTCTGTGTAGACATTTACATCAATTAGCTTTTATAAGGGGCTTTTTACTTCAAATATACAGTGATAAGAAAAGAACAGACCCTTAAACACCCTGGAGACACATCCTCCCCAGCCTACTTTATAAGGAGAGTGGATTCGTGACACAGCTTCTATATAACATTGGTCCCATTCGGTTCTTCTGGTCCAGATAGGTCACAAGACCTGAATGTACCAAATGGGTCCTCCTCTCAGCTACCACTGGGCTAGGTCCCAAAGTTGCACCTAAAGTTCATTCTTTGTTCTTCTGGTCACTGATGCCAAGATAGCTGCAAACTTAGATGCAGGGAGGATAAGATTCTTGCTCTCTAAGATCTGAGGCGCCGACCCTTTCACCCATGATTGAAAAGAACACATTTAGAGGCCAAGGATTCAGGCCCATTTGGGTTTTTTTTCCCTCTTGGAGCCCCATGCTGTCCCCAGTTGGATGGACCCAAGACCTCCCGCCTTGTGGTTTTATCTCTCACTGTACTCTGTCAGTGAAAGATTCTAACTATGAGCAGACAAAAGAATAGCCATTACTTTTTTCAGTTGTGCTGACTCATTGTGACTCCATTCGGGTTTTTCTTGGCAAGGATACTGGACAAATTAGTCATTTTCTTCTCCAGCTCATTTTTTCAGATGAGGAAACTGAGGCTAAGACTCTACTCTCCTTTCAAACTGTGAAAGATGGTCCAAACATATCATTTCTCTGCTCAATAAACTCAAGTGGTCCCCTGTTCCCTCGAGGAGCAAGCATAAACTCCTCTGATTGGCATTTGAAAATCATCTCTGGAGAAGAAAAAGAAAAAAGAAAATTGTCTTCTGGCCTTTTTGAAGATGTTCTCAGTTCTTACTACAATTAAGATTCCTCTTAACCATGTAGTTAGCAGATCAAAAACAATTATAGGATGTGTCTAATGGTGTCTCCAAGGTGTCCGTATTATATGTCATCATGATTCTCCCAGAAATAGGCTTTTAGGCCTCTCTTGGGTAGGGGATTCACTCCGTCCCAGCCCAGTGTTAAGCTCTGTGTATCTGGATCATAAAAAAAGGGAAAAAAAACCTCAAAAACAAAAAATCCAATGAAACAAAGTGGGATCGCAGGAAGTGCTTCTTTAAAGAGACATTTGAAGCTCTCATTGAAGAAGATGAATTGGGGGAAATGGAGACTTCAGACTTTAGAGGAAAGGGAGCTTCTGTCTGGCAGTGGTAGCTATTCATTTCATCTTCATTGTAATGAGTGAGTCTCTGAGACTTTTGATTTCCGAGTCTACTCTGAAGTCTTCAGATGTTTAACCTTGCCTGCTGAGAGCTTGCCTATATTTTACTCATTTTGATTCTGCTTTAGAGAAATGGAACTTAACCTGTACAAGAGTGACTAATCAAGCTACCAATAAACATTTAGTAAGCACTTCCTAAGAGCCTGGTGCTATACTGGGGGAAGTGCTAGAAAAAAATCAACTGATTCTTGCCTTCAAGCAGCTAACATTCTCATGGAGGAGGGAACATCCAAGCATATGAATAGAGAGAGAATACACATCAAAAGCTTGCAAGGTTGTTTGGGGTGGGGGGTTTCTAGCTGCTCCTGCACCAGTACTTTGGCCAGCAGTTGGAGCTTGGGCTGAATCTAGAAGATGGAAGACAGAAAGAGCTGGACTCTGAGAGGTGAGATTGGAGACCACCATTTGTAGGCAGAACAGCTACTGTTCTGGAAGGCCCTTAGAGGAGGAGAATAGTGAATTAAAAGCTCTGAAAAACCTCTAGTGGCTAGCTTGAGAAGATTTTCAAATGCCAATCAGAGGAGTTTATGCTTGATCCTTAAGGGAACAGGGGACCCCTTGAGTTTATTGAGTAGAGAAATGATATGTTCGGACCATCTTTCACAGTTGGGAAGGAGATTAGAATCTTAGTGGAATGGGGCAAATCCCTGCCAGATGGATTATAATTATTGTCTAGAAATGTATTCATACCTCTTAGACTGGGCAGGCTCAGCTAAATGGCCCAGTGGATAGAATGTCGGGCCTGAGTGTGGTCTTTTTCTTCTTTAAAAATAATAGTTCTCTCTGGGTGTGAGTAGATTTCTCGGGGAGGTTTTCTGGAGGCAGCCTTAGTTTCAGTTAAGAGTAATAATCACCCAAAATTCAGCCAGCTGGTAAAATGCAAACGTTTATTTTCTCCTTCCAAAATAGCCCGGTTAGCTTAGATGCCTATCTTTCTGCTTGGTTCTAAGAGCTCTTGCAGCTTTGTCCTTTGCTTCTGCCTCTGCTTTCCTCAGCCTCCAGCCAGCCAAGTGGAAAATGGAATGAATCTCTCTTGCCTCTGAGAGAGGGCTTCTGGCTCTCAATCACCCAGAGTGCTCTGTGTCTGTCCCAGCATGCTCCTCTCCAATCTAATTCAGCTGAACTCTCTTGACTGAGCTTATATATGACTCTTCTGAGAGAATGGGATTATGGGTTTTCTTCCCGAGTGCTCTCTGGCCCTAAGAGCTTCTAGGGAGGTGTGAATTCACAAAGTTACAAAGTTTACTTTGTGAATTTCCCATACTTGTGAACTCCAATGAGTACTTAAATACTTCTTGCTTATATGAGCTCTCTAAAGGTGTGAACACAAGAATTGTATCAATTAGTTCTACTTAGTACCTTGTTTCAGGTTCTGGCCCAAAACATCTCCTTATAAGATCAGATCAATGATACTGAACCATGCTAAATTAGATAATTATTGTCTCTATCAACTGTAATGACTTAACAGTTTGTAAAGATTCCAACACCTGAGGTCAGAAATAGTCATCTTCAGGAGTTCAAATCTGACTCCACTTACTACTAGCTGTGTGACTCTGGGCAAGTCACTTTACCCTATTTGCCTCAGTTTTCTCATCTGTAAAATTAGCTGGAGAAAAAAATGACAAACTTATCCAGTACGTTTGCCAAGAAAGCCCCAGAAACGATCATAAGGAGTCAGACACAACGGAAATGATTAAACAACAGACTGGACTGAGATCAGGATTTTAACACTAACAGGAAAAAGTGGAAGGTACAGGAAACCAACTTCAATCCATCTGGGCGTGTGCAGAGGGACTAAGAGAAATTCTGGGCCTTCCAAGCATTGGATCTAGGAAGGAGTTGGAGCTTGGTGCCTTTAGCTGAGATTACGCTTCCAGCCCTCCCTCTGCATCTTACTGCCAATGGAAAACAGGTGCCTCTGGGGCACCACCCCAATTATTCAGTAGAACTGAATGCCCACATGTACCATGTGGGCCATAGGAGATGTATAAGACATGACTCATGTCTCAAGGTGTCTAAATGGGGAAGGAGGACAGGGTAATATATATCTAGATACAAGAAAAGTTCTAATTCTGGCCATAGAGGGCCAAATGAGAATTACAGATAGTTAAGTACCCTAGGCCTTCAAAAAAAGGAGGAGACAGCAATCAGTGAAGGCATCCTGGAGTAGGTGAGCCTTCAGTTGCACTTTGAAAGAAGGGAAAGACTTCACAAAGTAGAAATGAGGAGAGAAAACATCTCAAGGAAAGCCGAGAGATGCACGCCAGTGTTGTCAAGGACCAGCCCAAAATATTTGTTCATTTGACAAGAGGGGAGGCTTGGTATCCTCAAGTTCAAAGTCTTCAGTGGGAGGAAAAAGTTAGGTTGTGGAGGGCAACTTCTAGTCAAAGGAGATTGGGCTTTGTCCTGTGGGCAGTTGGGAGCCACTGGTAGGGGTTTTGAACGTGCTCAAAAGTATAAAGGAGTGTCCCTTTGGCAGCTGTGTACAATATGGAGTAGAAGGGAACAGATTTGTAGTGGGAAGACCAGTAAGAAGTAATCATCATAGTCTAGGTAAGAGGCAATGGGCCCCTAAACCAAAATGATGACTGAAAGTGGAGAGAAAGGAACAGATTGGGAGAGAGGTCATGGAGGGAGAATCCATAAGATCTGGCTTGGCTATGGGTAATAGCGAGGTGTTGTGGGAGAAGCCCTGGACTGGGGGGGACAGAAAACTTGGCTCTATCACAATTGACATTGAGCTAATCAGTTCCTTACTATTTCCTCATGGTATTGGACGTGGATATTATCTATGATCTCTTCCAGTACTATGTCTATAGCCCTACTGAGGAGGTTTTGGGTCACTAGGTGGGGTTGGCAGAGACTGATAAGATTACTCCCTGAGGCAAGCAGGGAAGGGCACTGATGGGGATCAGTTGTACCTTACTTTCCCAGCCCCTGTGGAGGTTGGGGCTGATTCCATCTTACTGTATCGAATCACTATGATGAAAAGGAGAAGGAAGAATCCAGGGACTTTTTATCATTCTATCTTTCCTTGTGCCATATGACCCCTCAGCGGATTCTTCATGCTCACTGTGTTCCTCAATCCCGTCACCCTTCAGTTGTTTCCTAAGGCCATCACTCCTACACTGTCTCCACTCTCACCTTGGCCATCTTGCCCCTTCAGTGAACCAGATGAACTCTATTACTGTTCTCTCAAACCCGTTACCCCTACGTCCCCAATCATGTTCTGCCAAAAGCCAGCCATGGGTTTATTATTCCTGCTGTCTGCTGTTCTCATTCCTATTCATGTGCTTCTGAATTCTCAGAGCTAGAAAAATTACCAAAGCTCTGCTGCCTGGGTCTGTTACACATTTATATTTTATAATCACAAATTGGCCCTAGTTGTAACAAGGCAATGCTTTAGCGATCCCTTAAGTGATTCTCGGCCCCCCTCACCACTGCCGGTTTTCCAGCCTTTTTCTCGTCTCCTCGAGTTTCTCCCATGACTCTCAGCTGAAAACCTGGACTCATAAAATGGAGAACATTTAATGAGAATGGCCCTTCTCCTCAGTCCCTCAGATGCCTGCCCCTACTTTCTCCTCCCTCCCTCGTGGCTTACATGAAGACGCAGCCCTTCTCCTTCCTTGCCGAGCCTCTTTTATGTGCATCCTTGACACATCCCATTCTGTCTTCTCCAGTGGATTGTCTCTGATACCATTTCTACTCTTTTATTGGTCTTCACCCTCTCAATGTCCCACTTCCCTGTCGTCTACAAATATACCCATGTCTCTTCCATCTGCAAAAAACATCCATCCCTGCTTGGTATCATCCCACATCTCCCCTACTTTTGTGGCTGCAAAGGCCATCTATCCCAGGTGCCTCCACTTTCTTTCCTCTCATTCTCTTCTTAAATCTTTAGCCTGCTTTCCAGCCTTATTATTCAAGAAGCCATCCTCTCCCAAGTTCCCAGGCATCTCTTCATTGAAAAATCCAATGGGCATTTTGCAATGCTCATCCTCCTTGAGCCTTTTCCAATCTTTGTCTCAGTAGATCCTCTTCCTCTCCTGGATTCTTTCTGTCTTTTGAGTTTTCATGACCTGGCTGTCTCCTGTTTCTCCTCTTACCTATCCACCCTTCCTCTGCCTCCTCTGCTTCCTTCTGATCATATGCCTATTAATGGTGGTTGTCGCTCAAGGTTCTGTTCTTGGCCCTCTTTTCCCTCTGTACTGTCTTACTTGGTGATTTTATCAGCTCCCATGGATTCGATGATCATTTCTATTCAAATAACTCATATCTGTCCTAACTTCTTTTTAGACCCCCACTCTCATATTTCTAATTGCTTATCAGACATATTGAAGTGAATCTTTTAAAATCCTACATGTCGAAAACTGATTTCATTGTCTGTCCCCTCCAGTCTCTTCCTAACTTCCCCATCTCTGTGCAGAAGACCACCATTTCCCAGTCACCTCAGCTCACAATCTCCGTGTCATCCTTGACTACTTCTTTGTCCTTAGCCCACATAACCAATCTGTTGCCCAGTCTTCTCCTTTCTATCTTCATAAGGTCCCTTTCTTTTCTCCATTCACACAGGCCCTAGTCACTTCACACCAGCAACATTACAAGTGATCTTTTTATTTTTTTGGAAGAACAAAAGGCAAGGAATTTTATTTTATTTTGTTTTTTTGATAATAGCTTTTTATTTTCAAAATCCATGCAAAGAGAGTTTTCAGCATTCACCCTTGCAAAATCTTGTAGCTCCAATTTTTTCTCCCTCCCTTCCCCTCATCCCTTTCCCTAGACAGGAAGTAATCCAATATAGTTTAAACATGTTCAATTCTTCTATACATATTTCCACATCTATCATGCTGCACAAGAAATAGCAGATCAAAAAGAAAAAAAGAGAAAGAAAAACAAGCAAGCAAACAACAAAAATGGTTAAAAAAAAAAAAAAAAAACAAAAAACAACCATGTTGTGATCCACACTCAGGCCCCACAGTCTCTCTCTGGGTGCAGATGGCTCTCTCCATCACAAGTCCATTGCAACTGGCCTGAATCACCTCATTGTTGAAAAGAGCCACGTCCATCACAGTTGATCATCACATAATCTTGCTGTTGCTATCTATGTACAGTGTTGTCTTGGTTCTACTCACTTCACTCAGCATCAATTCATGTAAGACTCTCCAGGCCTCTCCAAAATCATCTTGCCGGTCATTTCTAATGGAACAATAATATTCCAATATAGTCATATACCATAACTTATTCAGCCATTTTCCAACTGATGGGCATCCACTCAGGTTCCAGTTCCTTGCCACTACAAAAAGGGCTGCCACAAACATTTTTGCACATGTGGGTTCTTTTCCCTCTTTTATGATCTCTTTAGGATGTAAGCCCAATGGAGACACTGCTGGATCAATGGATATTCACAGTTTGATAGTCCTCTGGGCTACTTCCAAATTGTTCTCCAGAATGTTTGGATCGGTTCACAACTCCACCAACAGTGTATTAGTGTCTCAGTTTTCCCACATCCCCTCCAACATTTATCATTATCTTTTCCTGTCCTCTTGGTCAATCTGAGAATTGTCTTAATTTGCATTTCACACATCAGTTTTAGAGCATTTTTTCATATGATTAAAAATGATTTTAATTTCTTCATCTGCAACTTGTTCATATCCTTTGACCATTTATCAATTGGAGAACGGCTTATAAATTTGAGTCAATTCTCTCTATATTTTTTAAATGGGCCTTTATCAGAGGCCCCTATGTATTTTAGGAATGAGGCCCTTGGATATAAAAAAGTTTTTCCCCAGTTTTCTGCCCTCTACTTTTTGGAACCAACCTACTTATCCAGCCTCGGTGATAGAGAAAGTACTTTGGAGTTTTGGCTGTTGAATCCCCAGTACTTAGCCTTGTGCCTTACACATAACAAATGAATTGAGTCGAATATTATTCCTGTGCATGCACTCTATCCTCCTGTCAAATTGGACTCTCTGTGAATCCTTCCTCCTGCTCAGTCTAAACATCTCTTTGCCCTTGCTCACACTATTACTTCTGCCTGAATGCCCTCCATCTGCTAAATTCCTTGTTTTTCTTTAGAGCCCAGTTTAAATGCCATCTATTTCAGGAAGCCTTCTCTGATCCCTATTCTAGGTAATGACCTTTTCCCTTGAACTTCAGTCGGTCAGTTATTGTTGTCGTTTGTTCGTCCTTCCCTCTCAAAGGTGACTGACATCAGAGAGATAGGGGATGTTATGACATGCGAATAAATTGGATCGAAGTGAGACAAGGCTGTGTGCGTAAAGTGACCAGCGTCAACTTTCTCCTCCAGAGTCATCTGGGTCCAGTGGCCAGATATAGATCAGAACAGCAGCTGGGTGGTGCAGAGGATAGGACCTGGAGTCAAGAAGACTTATCTTCTCAAGTTCAAATCTGGCTTCCGACGGGTCAGTCAGGAAGCATCTATTGAACACCTACAACGTGCTAAACATTAGGGAGACAGAGACAAACAAAAATAGCAGTTCCCTGCAGAAGTTCACAAGCTAATAAGGGGAACAACATGCAAATAATTATGTGCGAACAAGATCTAGGCAGGAGAAGCTAGAAATAAGCTCCCATAGCACTTTGCTTGATGCACATCATCCATCTACCCATCCATCCATCCATTCATTGCCATGCTTTTGCGTTGGGCTGGTACCATGTTTGCACCTGCACCTAGCTCCTTGGCTTCCTCCAAGACTTAGGTCAAGCGCTACGTTGGTCCACGCGCCTCCTTAGCACCTTCTACTCTAAAGTTACTTGTGTTTTCTGGGGAGATCTTTTGTGTATATGGATGTATGCACATCTTGTCTCTTCTATCAGAATGTAAACCCTTGGAGGGCAGGCTCTAGACTCCCTTTTTCTTTCTATTTCCACTCCCTAGCACAGTGCCTGACACATAGTAGGCCCTTATTAAATGGTTCTCTAGTTGATCATTAGAATGTACCACTCTGAGGCCCTTAATCATAGGACATTGCGTATTATAACACAGTTTGCACGTCTCCAAGGGTACGACACCTTGCGCTATATGGAGTCGGCACTTTGAATAAACGAATGAATAAGTGACTACAAACCAGGCCTCTGGAGCTAGCCTACTCCCATGCTTCTCCAGAATCCTCATAGATTTTATCACCAAAATGCTACCCGGTCCATGATTAGAGGAACCTAAGGGCTGGTCCCACTGTAGGAGGGTCAGAAAACTAGGAGACCCTCTTGGTAAGGCAAGCTTGACATCCTCTAAGGACAAGGGCCCCAGATTGACCCTGGGAGGGGAAGTTCCTGAGAAGCTTTCAATTATACAAGAGTCACCAGAGAGCCACTTTCATCCCTCTTTAGCTATAGCTTATAATTATGATTAAGAATAAATATTCATGGATACTTGCTATTGGCAACATGCCCCATCATCATTCTTTCTTATTATCCTTTTGGTGTTTCTAACCACTTAGCCTGATTACTTAGATGCTGCAATGATAAGCATCTTAAATACAGCCCCTCCTTCCCTCTGTATTAGCTTGACTAGTTCAAAGTAATAGAATTAATAAAGTTAATAGCAAGGATTCAGGCTATTCTGAGCCCCAGCTTAAAGGACAACAGTCTTCTTCATCCTTCCTCTCCCGGTCTTCAAACATGAGACCAAATATGTCCTAATCTAGCATCAGGGTCACTGATGGCCACAGGGTTACTGAGGGCCAAGGTACAGTAGCAGGAACTAGTTAGATGTGTTTGTTCGGTGGCTGGTGAATAGCTCAGGAAAGCCCCCAATTTCCTATCACGACCCCAAGTAGGCACAGAACAATCAGGAGTAGCAGCAGCCTAGTATATAGAGAGCCAGCCTTGAAGTTACAAAGACCTGGGTTCGAGCGCCGTCTCTTACATGTACTTAACTGTATGCCCTTGGCAAGTCCCACAACTACTCCCTGTTCATTGCAGAGCAGGTATCCATCTGCACTGGTGGGAGGCAGTGTTCTCAGTGAGATAGCACTAGGTAAAATCACCAGTCTAGTCCCTATTCCATCTGAATTAAGGACTCGAGTCCTCTGATGTCTCCCTGTGGTTTGGAGGGGGCCCCCGAGGTTCTCCAAAACCTTGTCGATGATCCCCCAAATTCTAGCAGGCCCTCCTGAGCTCAAAGAGATTTGAACAAGGGCTTTGCAATGACCCGGCCAAACTAAGGTCAGAGGTGCTCAGCACCCTGGGCTTGGTGATAGAGCAATGAATTTGGGGGCCACGGGAAGTGGTCCCTTAAAGACCACTTACTGAGGTGGGAAAGGTTGAATTCTACGTGGGGGGAGAGACCTGCATGAACAATATCACAAGTCCTTGAAGAATCTGCCAATGGCTCCGTGATCTCATCGGTTCGGATGTTCCTTCCAAGGATGTAGATCATAGCCCACGCATGCCTGCCCATGTCCTTCCGTAAGAAATATGATTAGGACTACAAGTCCACTCTCACTGTGCGTTTGGATTTGGCGCATATCGCCTCATAAATCAGGCTTTGCAGTACTGTCGCAGTCTACTGCAGTAATTTCAAGACTTAAAGGATATTTTATAGAAAAGTTAGAAAGACCAGTAAATGCTAAAAGCCATGGGCCTCTGTTGCCAGGGCCCCTCATGACTCAAACACAGGAAGGCTTTAAGGAGGCACTCATATCCTGAAACAGTGGCCTATAGGCTCAAGGTGGATAGGCTAGGAACTTGGATTTTGCAGGCGGGGAACTTGGAGTCTACGCTTGGGGAACTTGGGTTCTACACTCAGAGAACCCATATCTGCTGGTTGAGTCTCGTGTGACCCCCTTTTGGAGTACACAGTTTACTAAATTGAAAGATCAAAAAAGTCATAGAATCTAAAGTTGGAAAGATTTTCATTTAGTTGGCTCTCCTCCTTTTATAGATGTGGAAACTGAGACACAGGAAGCTTAAAGTGATTTTCCCCTGGTCATACAGGCAGTAAGCAGAAGTATGAACACTTCATGTTCATGGACCCCATTTTCTAACATAAAAAAGGCATCTAACCAGCTGCCCAGCCTCTAAGGTCTGTTCCAGCTCTCTATTAGTGGTCCTTTAATCCTAAAATGAAGCACAGGCTGGGGGCTGGGGCTTTTAGGAGAGGGTAGGTTCTCAGCTAGAGCTATTTGATCAATTTACCATCTATTTTATCACAAGTGAGGAGTTATTTGGTATTGGCAAGGCCTTAATCATACAGAAATAGGGTTTAGGTACTTCAAGCAAAGAGCAGACTGGGATGTCAAGAGGAAGAGACATGTCTAGAAGAGAGACATACAATCAATTCCTGGTTTGCTTCCTAGTTCATGCTCCCCCAGCCTTGATCAAATGTCCATACTTTTCTGACCACTACAAACACTGAGAAACCTAAATCTTAAATTTAAGAAAAAAATATTTATTTTAAGGCCCCTGGTCCATGTATATGTTTCAAAATGAAGTCATTCTTTTTTTTTTTTTCTTCTGAGGCAATTGGGGTTAAGTGATTTGCCCAGGGTCACACAGCTGAAGTCATTCTTTTAAAAGATGCTTAAAAACTGATTTGGTGGCTGCCAGGGATTTTGTCTAGTGAATTTTCTTGAATTGGTCTCTTCCTTTCAGGCTACACAAGCCAGGGTTCCTCTATTCTCCCCTATTCATTCTCTCTCCATAATTCCTTAATCTAGTATCTCCTAAAACCCAAAATAGCTTTCCTACTTTCAAAAGTCTCTTTCCCCATTTATAATTGGAAGGAATCTTGGAACACCAGATGTCAGACAGTTTGGAGGTACCTTAGAGCATATCATGTAAGAACTGAAAAGGATCTCCTTAGTCGGAGCTCTTCGATTTGGTTCATTGATTTTAAGAATAAGTTTGTCTTGATGTTCTTTGGGATTTTTTTCTATCTTCTTTTTTTTTTTACATCTAATATTTTCCCCAATATCCCCCCCCCCAAGAGCCATCCCATATAACAATAGTTTTGGGGTTTTTTAAGACAGAAGAGAGATTGTGGGGAGGGATAGAAGGGAAAGAAAGACAAAGAAATCCACACAACCAACCTGTTGAAAAAAATCTGAAAATTTATACAATGTATAATACTTGTGAGCCTCCTATCTCTTCAAGAGAATGGTATAGGAGTATTTTCTTTGGGGACATAATTGTCTTTCTAATCTTGGAACATTCACTTTTGATAGTTTATGGTTCTTTGTTTATTGTTGAAATCGTTGTGCATGTCATTTTCATGACTATGGACTTCACTCTATATTAGTTTGTGTAATGTCCAGATTAGCTCTCTGGAGGACCTCAGGATCCGCCCGAGTCCTTGGTCTTAGGGGAGGAGTGAAGGAGGCAGGAGATTCACGAGAATGGATGGTCAAAGATGAAGTCTGGAGTCTTCTTTGTGTCTGTGTCCGTGGCGGAGAGGCTCGTTCCCAGTCCTCCCAGGCCTTAAATACTTCAGTAAGATTACATCACTATAGCAACTGAGCATGTGTAACCATGACATCATCATACCACATTAAGTATATGTTTAGAGAACCATTCTCTCACACTGAGTAGGCGCTTAACTCTAAGCACCCTGCTCTCCTTGATTCAAGTAAAGGTGTACTTGAATATTTTGAAATTAAAATTTGAATATTGAAAATTTCAGAGTTCTGGCCCTCTCCAAGTTTATATGAATCTTCTTGTGCTTCTCTGTATCCATCACATTTGTCATTCCCTGCATCACAGTGATAATCCTTTACATTCCCGTACTATTCCCCAATCAATGGGCATCTTCTTTATTTCCAATTCTTTATAATCATAAAAATGCTTCTATGGATATTTTGGAGTTCTGTATATGGAAACTTTCTTCTTATCAATGACCTGGTTGGGGATGGGAGGAAGGTTAAACCTAATAGTAGCATCTCTGGGTCAAAGGGCATGCACCTCAAATTGCTTTCCAAAATGTCTGTATATTTACAACTCCAACTCCAATGGGGCAGCATCCATATCTCTCTGGAAGCCCTCCAATTTTGGCCATTTAACATCTTTTTGTCATCTTTACCAATTTGTGGGGGGTGGTGGTGAGGAAATCTAACTCTCCCTTCATTTAAAGAGGCCCAGAGGAGGGAAATTTTCCTATATAAACATTAACTCAAAAATCAACACATCTAAACTCAATTACATTTTGAACATCCAACTCCTAATAAGTTGGGGGCTATTTTCCATCAATAAGTAATGTTGGGAGTTGAGTTTTTTGGTTTTTTTTTACCACTGGGTCACCCCAGTAGGTTACAGAATGGTTCCAAAGGACTATTTCCCTGGAGAAATTTCAGAATGGATAAAATCCCTATTTCATTCCTATTAGATAGTTCTGTTCAAAGATGGCTTGACTCTTGAGGAATATCAGAGAGTTGCTGTTGCAACTGTTGTGGCTGGGATTGGTTGGATGCACATAGACCCGGCGTGGCCAGTACACCTGTGGCATGGGCTATTAATTCCCAGGAGAGCTCACAAATAAGGTGGAAGGTTTCAGTCACTAGCCCATTGAGCAGAGTGTCGCCTGAAGGGCCGGGTATGCTCTGGTTAAAAAAGAATAGGAATCAGAGGCTTATTTGGAAATGGGTCTGCCGACCTGTGAGTGGGAGTCTGACTAGGGAAGGGGAAATGGAAAGGGTGTGGGAAGTTCGACTCACTCAACCAGGGAAGAGATTGTAACCCTTCAGTAGCCCATTACAAGGCCTTTTGACCAAGGACCAGGGGCTTGGGCTGCACCGGGAGGGCAAGCGTTCAGGGTCTGGGCAATGTGTGTGGGGAGGGGCTCACCTCCACCCTTTTCCTCTTCTCCAAGCCCCTTCTAGCCACTTACACTGGGGTAGGGTCCCCTCCTTTGTTGGCCAGCGTCTCTCTGGCCAACATTCTCCCTTCTGTCTCCCCAACTATTAACCCTCCTCCCACATACAGAGTAGGAGGGAAAAGAAGAATTTTGTCTCTGGCTTATTGAGCAGAGAATTCGCCCAGGGGCTTGTTCTGAGGAAAGGGAAAATGAGTGGGGACTGAGGGTTCTGGGAGGTGGGTGTGCTGGCTACTTGCTAGAGAGAAGAGACTGAGACTGAAGTGGGAAGAGGGACCAAGGGAACATGGTGTCCCGTTCCCTCACCCAGGAAGGGGCAGGAGGCTTCAGAGAGCCAAAAGAAAAAGGGATTAGAAGATCAAATATTATCCCTGACACTTAGAACTAATGGGGCAAACTAACCAACTGCTTTACAGACCTAAGATTGACCAAGTACTTTGTCGGTATCTCATGTGATCCTCTCCAAAACCCAGGGAAATAGGTGCTGTTATTATCCACGTCTTACAGATGAGGAAACGGAGTTCACACAGCTGAAATCAGTTGTGACTGAGTCCAGGGTCCAGGGCTCTGTCCTCCATAGGCATGTCACCTGACCTTTCAGAGCCTCAGTTTCCCCAATCTGCAAATTGAACCCAATAAACCTCACACTCCCTCCCTACCTCATTGGGTTGTCTCCAGAAAAGTACTTTCTGTGAAGTTTAAAGCTCTGTGCAAGTGAGAATGAGCATTCTTCAAGCCCCAGGCCCTTCTTGATTCAGAAACGACCAGGTTTCTCACAGAGATATCAGGGACCATTCTGAATCCAACTCCCTTGTTTAACAGAGGAGGAAACTGAGGCCCAGAGAGGGGGACTGCCTCACTCAAGGTCACAGAAGGTGGATTCAAATCCACAGCTTCTGAATCCAAATCTAGGGCAGGAAGGGAGACGGAAGAAAGGAAAGATACTTGCTATGGGGAGGCTCAGGGTTTGCCACTTTTCCACGTGTCTAATGTCCTATGATTAATGATTTGGGGAAAGGCAAGTATGTTCCCACAGGACAGGTAGCCATCTCTTGAATATCTAGGAAGAAAGAACAGTGTCAATGTGTGGGGCTGAGAGTGGATACTCTTTGTATCTAAGGCCAGCAATTACTCTGTGCTATATTGCTTGAGAATACTTTGTATTGTATTGTTTCCTTTTTCAAAAGTAGGATTTCAAAGTCAACATTAGGAATTTAGGGAGTCGGGTTGCAAATGTTCTCAGCTGCCCGTTTATTGAGGTTACTTAAAATCCAATTTGGTTTGTTTGTATATTTTAGAGATTTCCATTATCACTCCTTCCCAGCCCTTTTGGGTTCTTTTCACAAAGAATAAGGCAAGCAAAGCTAAATGATACTTTTATCTGGGAGTTCATGCAACATTCAGTAGTCAAAGTTCCCTTATGTATCTACCCAGAGAAAGGAGGCTTGTTTCACAAGATGGTGGGTGGATGGATAGCTGGGAGTCATTCAGTCCCATTTTACAGATAGGGGTTCTCAAGGCCAGAGAGGGGAAAATGATATTGTCCAAAGACCAGGGATTCCCGATCACGTCCCAGGGTTTCCAAGGTCAGTTGTCTGTTGCCCATCGTATCCTGCCCATCGTATCAGCTCTTTCTTTTCATTGGAGTTGAGCTGTTTTCATTTACTTTATTGCAACGATCGCGTATGTACGGCTACCGTCGTCCCGGTCTGCCTATTTGTATAAGTTTTCCCCGGCACCTCGGAATTCCTCACGGTCAACCTTTCTTATCCGCTAATATTCCATCACGTTCATGTATCATCATTAAAAGCGTGGACCCCATTTTATAGGTGGGGAAAGCAAGTCCCTGAAGTAAGTGACTTCGTTTGGAGAAAGGATAGTGGGACTAGGGCTAGAATTCCTGGGTCTTGAAGACCATTTCCTTGACACGGAGCCACCTTCTTTCACGTTGACTCACCAGTTGTGCCCAGTAAGCTGGAGACAATCCAGCGTCCCCGGAGCTCTCAGGCTCACAACCTGTGCCATCCTCCCATCCTCACTCTCCCACTCCCATACCCAATAGTGTCAAATCTCCCTGTTTCCACTTTCATAAAATTGCCCTTACATGTGCCCTTCTCTCCTATAACACTGTCCCAACCCTGGTGCAGGCCTTCCTCTGGACTATTGCAATAATAGCTACTGGTGGGTCTGACACAAGGCTTTCTCCGCTCCCTTCTATCCTTCCCTTAGCTGTCAGATTGACCTTGGGCAAGTCCACTTCCCACTGTCACCTCCTTATCACCTCCAGAATCAAATAGAAAATCCTCTGGCATTCAAAGCTATTCATAGTCTTCTAGTCTTCTTAAACCTTACTCCCCCTCCCCCTATATACCCTATGATCCAGGATCACTGATCTCCTGGGCAGTTCTTCCGATAAGATCCGCCATTCCTGACTCTTCCCATTTTCACTGGCTCTCACCCCTTCCCGGAATCCTCTTTGTCCTCATCTCTTACTCCCAGTTCCCTCCCTGGGCTTCTTTCCATTCCGAGCTAAAATTCCACCTTCTACAGGAAGTCAGCTAGAGCCTTCTCATTGTTGATTAGCCCCAATTGATCTTGTTTAGACGTGGTGGTTTGCATTTTGTCTCCTCTGTAGGGAGCTTCTTGAAAATACGAACTTTTTTTTTTAACTTTTTTTTTTTGGGGGGGGGGTTATCCCTAATACTTAGCCCGAACATAATAGGTGCTTAATAAATGTTTGTTGAATAAATTATTCAAGAGGCTTTCTCTCCCCTCCCCCATTGAAAATGAAGGTCTTTGGCTACATGGATATTTTGGATGGGATTTTTCTAACCCAGAGAGAATAACAGAACTGGAATGGACCTTCAGGACAATTTTAACCCACCCACCTCATTGTATAATGGGAGAAACTGAGGTCTAGAGAAATGATGCTCATACAGGAATTAACAGAGCTGGGATGAATGTGTATCCATCTCAGTTTGAGGTCCAGAGCTTTTCCCCCTTTTTTCATCATGACTCAAGATTGGGGAAGTCCCTTTCCCAGTCTGAAGCTCTCAGTTTACTTCTCTGTAAAAGGGGGGAATTGGATTAACTGGCCTCTAAAGTTCTTAACCATTCCAGAGGCTGATTGTATGGTTTTGGTCCCAATTTGGGATTTCATCCAACTTGGGGACTTCCCTGGTAAGGAAATCCCTTCTACCTATGGAAATGAGCAGTATCTCTGCAAGGTGTAGTCTTAGTCACTGTTGACACTGCGACATGAAATGACTTGAAGAGGGTCAAAATGGGTGTCAGATGTGGTACTGTTTCATTCCCTGAGTACAGCACGACACTTTTCTGGTAGGTAGGTGATTGTTTCATCTCGTATTTCAAGGACACTTCAAGGTTTTCAAAGCACTTTCCTCCCAACAGAACCCTTTGTGGTCTGAAATGTGTGTGTGTGTGTGTGTGTGTGTGTGTGTGTGTGTGTGATTGTCATTTTACAGGTGAGTAAACTAAGTCTCAGAGACATTGAATGATATGCTCAGAACCTTTCAGTCATTGGGTCAACAAGCATTCATCACCATGTGCTGAGGCACTGAGCATACAAAGAAAGGTAAAAATTAAACCCCAAACCAACCCCCCCCACATATGAGATATAAGCACAATCAGTGAAAAGTAATCTCAGAGGAAGGCACTTGGCAAGGTGGGGAGAAGGAGGCTTTTGGGGCCTCCAAAACCGAGGAAGAAGCTAGGCTTTGAGCTAAGTCATGAAGCAAGCCAAGGAAAGTGGAGGGAAACAGAGGCCAAGGTGAGGAGGGACACGTTCCAGACATGGGGGACAGTTGTCAATGCAAATCACAGAGATGGGCTGGGGGGGGGAGGGGCGGAGTGTCGGGGAAATCGCAAATGGAGTTGCATTTCGGAGCATTTAAAGTAAAGCATGAGGAGCTTGGAAAGAGAGGAAGGAGCCAGATTGTGGAGAACTTGAAATGTCAATCAATAGGCATGTATTATGCACCTACTGTATGACAATAGTCAAAGTGTAAGTGCCTTCTGTCGTTCTCTACTTGTCAATTTATAGAAAATGTAAGAAAATGGGGGGAGCAGGGATTAGTAACGGAAAATAGGGATCAGTCCCAATTGAAAAAAAAGTGGCGATTCTATGATCTGTCTTACAACCCTAAATCTAGAGTTGGGAGCCCCTGCAAAAGAGAGTTCCTAACTCATCTTCCTTTCGGGGTTCTTGTGAGAGTCACATGAGATAAAGTAAAGCACTTTTAGCACATTGCCTGGCACATACGTGGATGCTTATTCTCTGCTCTCTTGGAGGCCAGCTACTTCAATTCTTTTTTACAGTTGGGGAAACTGAGGAGGAAGCCTGCCTTGCTACATGTGTCCCTGGTGGTAAGTGGCAGGGACGGGATTAGAGCCAGATTTCCCGTCCAGCTCCAGTGTCCCGACCCCCTTAGTCTCGGGGAAGCTGGGGGTGGGGAGAGTGACTCCTAGGCACCCGAGGTTGGCTTGGACGAAGGTGCAGGGCTGGGAGATGGAGCATCTTGTTGCAGAAGTGGCCGACGCGGTAGGACTGGAGAGCGGCGCCGTGGCAACCAGACTCGGGGAGGTGGCAGAGCCCGAGGGCGGCTGATCTGAGGAAGGAAGGAAGGAAGGAAGAAGCCTGGACGCTAGAGGAAGGCCCTGGGGCTCTGGGGCAAGTGCGAGGGGGAAGGGGAAAAGGGAAAGGGGGCCACAGGTTGCCCAGGCAGCCGACGTCGGCCCGGAGGGATGCGCTGGGGCTGGAGGGAGGAAGGGCGGGGCCCTGGTCTGGGAGCAGTCCGGGTGGGGGCCGGGCGGGGGCGCGGGGCCCCGCTGGGGGCTGCCTCCCGAGCGGGCCGGGCCGGGCCGGGCCGAGCCGGGCAGGCGGGCGAGGGGGCGGGGCTGGAGGGCGGGGGGCGGGGCCGGAGGGCGGGCGGCGGGGAGGGGCGGGGGAGCCCGAGCCACATAAAGGAGCGGCCGGCGCGCCCGGGGCGGCTCTTTCCTGGGTGGGGTTTGCCGAGTCAGATCCGTTAGCAGGAAGCCGAGCAGCAGCCTCTCTACCTCCAGAGACGCAGCCAGCCCCGGACCCCCTGAGCTCGAGCCGCGGCCGTCGCCTGTCTTCATCGCCTGCCGCGAAACTTCGCCAACTCGCCCGCCACCATGCCCAAGACGGTGAGTGCGGGAGCGAGCAGCGAGCGCGTGGCCGCCGGGGCGCGTGCCTGCGGCGGTTACCCCGGGGAGGGTTGGGGGGGGGCTGGGGGCGAATCATCGCGGAGCCCGAGGCTGGGGTGGGGGTGCACCGGCCGCTCCTCTGTCAGGGGCTCCTCTGTCCCTGGCGTCCCCGGGCCCGGAGCTTGCGGGCCGGGGCTGAGGAGTGGGGGGCCCTGAGGAGTGGGGCTGGGGGCGGGCCAGGCGCGGAGTTCCGGCCGCCGCCCCCCCCCCCACTCTCGCCCGTGGTCGAGGCTGGGCAGGGCAGGGCCGGGCTGCGGAGCGGGTGGGGATGCCCCGCCCTGCCCAGCCGGCATCCTCGGGCAGGAGGCCGGGGCGGCGGGCTGCTGCTCGCGCTTCCCACGGTGCCAGCTTCCCTTCCCCGCTCCTCGCGGCCGCCGGAGTCATTCAGCATTCAACAGGCATTCGCTCGGTGCCCGCCCGTCCGCTGTCGGGCACTGGGCTGGGCTGAGCTGGCGCTCCCGGGGGCGGGGGCTTACAAAGTTTGGGGGAGGGATGGCCCCGGCCCGACCGGAGAGGGTCGCGAGCGAAGGCTCGTGGCGCAGCGGAGGGGAGCTTCCTTAGCTGGATGGGCTCACGGGTGAAAGCGTGACACAGGACCCCCTCGTTATGTGGGAGAGGGGAAACAGAGTAATGGGACCCAGAGGGTTCACAGAGACGGCTTGGATTTGGGGGTCCCGAAGCCCCAAGTTCATCCCTCGCTCTGCCGTACCACACTGCCATCAGGTGCTCTTGTCATTTGAATGATGAGGAAACTGAGGTGCAGAAAACGAAATGAATCGCCCAACGTCTCAAGTTGAGGGCACTTTCTGGCACCCCACAATTCCCCTAACGATGTTACTGCCCCTTTCCTTGGAAAGGCAAGGAATACCGTCTCTCCCATTTCCTCACCCTCACCTCAATAAACAAAATACAAAATGACCCCCCCAGACCTACCTTTAAAGCTCCACCTTGATTGGGCAGCGGAGAATCTGGGCCGTGGTTCTGGGGGTTTGGGAACAGGCTCCTAAGGAGCCCCACCTTTTTTGGAGAGGCCCTAGCTTTCTGATCTCACCCTGGCCATGCAGTTGGGAGGTGACTGAAAAAAAGGAGTGAGGCCTGGGGGAGAAGAAGGGGAGGGGGGAAACTGTGGCTGCATGCCTTGGGTATGTGTGTGGGGAGGGAGGGGTAGTGTGAGTAAGCCCTACTTATTATTATGCAAGTCACCTCTTTTCCTCACCTGCCTGGATGATTCCCTTGCTTGGAGGGGGGAGGGGGGCAAGGTCCTACCCCAGGACGGAGAGAGGCTCCATAGCTGTTTTCAGGCCTTGATCGACTCTAGAGTGAGGGCTGCTTGCTACCAAAACGCAGCCCAGAAGCTTTACTGGGTTTGGGGTCCCTGACTTTCCTTCCTTGGGTTCTTGCTCTGTTTCTCATGCATCAAATACTCCTAGTCACCTGTTGACCTCAGACCCATCCTTTAAAACCCAACTCCCATGATTCCTCTCCCCCCCCCCCCATTTTAGGGGGTCTTGTTTTTTTACCCCTTTGGGTTTGGTTCCCCCCCCCCCCACCAGGGGGTCTGTGGTCTTGCATCCATCCAGCCCAGCACACCAAACCCTGGGGGACTGCTGCAGATCCGAGACCTGGAGTGTGGAGAACATGTGGGTGGGTGGGGGTGTGAAATGTGAACGGGCTTTTGGTGGCTGGCTTCCGGCCTCACCCCAGCCTTAAGGTCTCTTGCCTTCTCGGAACACCAGTCTTGAGAAAACACCCTAACTTTCCTCAGGCTGCTCCTCCAAGGAATTCTGTGCTCGTTATTCTGCTCTCAAGCACAATCCATGGCCAAGTCCTCTGCCTTTCTTTGCACCTAGACTAGAAAGTCGCTTTGGGAACAGAATTTACCCATACGTCCACACACGCACATACCGCACGCTCCCTCACTCCCTCACACACTCACTCCCTCACACACTCACCCCTCTGTCTTGGTTGCTAGCTTGGAGCTTTCCAAGAGCCCCAAGGCTTTTGAGGTGGGGATTTTCCTGAATAGTCGGGGGAACTCCGACAGGACGAGAGATGAGTCGGAGGTTGTCTATTTCAATGGCCTTTGTTAATCTTACTCCCGAGAATTAAAACAAAAAATTACTCAAGGTTGTAAGAGCGACAGGAAATTGTTAGGTGGGAGGTAATTGTAACCCCTTTCTGGAAGAGATGGAAGAATGGGGCTATGATCCATCCAACAGTCCTGAGAGATAGGAAAGCTTGATTTCCTCTCTGAGTTAATTTTGTGGGGAGAAAACGATGGAGCCTTAGTTAAGGGAAGTGACTTGTCTAAGGTCACCTGGCTGGCAAAACCAGGATTCAACTCGGGTGTTCTGAGACCCAAAGTGGGTTTTTTGAATGTCCTATTTCTTGCTGTGTTAAACCAAGTGGGTAAGGAAGCAGTGCTGCTCAGTGGAGGGAGGGGCAGATCTGGAGTTTGAAGTCTGTGTTTGATGCTCACTTTCTGTGGGACTTTGTCTAAGTCGCTTTATCTGCATCCATAAAATGATGATTTGAGACTGGCTGGATTTCTCTTGGCTCTAAAGCTTCCCATCTAGGCCGGGACAGCTTTTAGGGGCAGGGGATGCTAACGGGAGGGGGGGGGGGGTATGTTGCAGTGGGTGGGGTCAGGGGCCCGGATGGACTGGAATCTGGAAAGAGGGAGGCTTTAGGAGGGCATTGCTTGAGGCAGTTGATTTGGTTGGCTCCCTGCTAATGAATGCCGGGGGATTTGGAAGGGCGCACGGCCTTAGTGGCTTGGTGAAATTGATCATTCTGTCACTTCCACTGAGGGCTGGCCACAGTGGCCGAGGCTGAGGTGGGGCTGCTTTCTGCTGGCTTAGTACCATCCCCAAATCCCATCAGCGTGGCCAGCAGGCTCCTGGCGATGCCTTTCTCCCTCCTTTCCCTTTTCCCCTCTCCCCTCCCCCCCAAAAGGCCCATTTTCTCTCCTGAGCAGGGTTCAGAGATGGGGGGGGGGAGGTTCCCAGGGCAGAATGGTGAATGATGGGAGTATGAGCTGTCTGCAGATGTCACTCACTGCAGAACAAGGTGCTTCCTGTTAACTCTTCTCTTTGCTTTTGTGCTGGGAATCCAGGGGCACGCCCTGGGCTACTTCTTACCCTTTAGCTGATAACATCATAAAAGAGAGGGGGGCTGCCTTTCCTCCCCTTTGGGGGAGCTTCTGTCCATTTCTAGAATATTAATGAGCAGGGGAGAGAGGAAATTGGTGGTACTACTGATAATGAGGGGGATCAGAAATCACTGCCTTTATTTAATTCTTCAAGCATTTATTAAGCCTCTTTTGTATGCCTTTGGAGATTAAAAAAATAAAATAAAATAACTCCAGGGCACTGCTTCCTGCCTTCAAGGAGTTTACATTCTACTGAGGGGAGCAATAAGTAAATACTATATGTCTATATACCTCTCTCTATAGAAAGGGCAGGTAGCATCCACAAAGGCTTCTTCTGGGTGGTAGCCATTGGGCTGGGTCTGGAGAGAAGCCTTGGGCTGGGGGTGGGGCAGAGAGGGATTAGGGAGGACCAGAAGGCTGGAAGTGGAGGGGGAGGGCTGTGAGGTTGTAACACCCGAATAGCTACCTTCGATCTGTAGGTTTCTGTACTTGATGGAGTATTTTGCAACTTTTGAAAAGTAAAAATCTCCCCCCCCAAAAAAAGATAAATTTGCCTTGTAGTGTTATATTTCAGGGTTAAAGAATCAAAGCTCCATCCCTTCTTTCCCTTTCTCCTTGTTCTTTCCTCCTCTGCCCTTCTTCATTCCCTTCCCTCCTTTTCCTCCTCTTCTTCTGCTCCCCCTCTTACTTTCTCTCTTCCTCTCCTCCTCCCACTCCCTTCCTCTTCTTCCCCCTCATCCCTTCCTGATGGGCAAGCCTTAGGATCCATACAGAAGCCATTTGGTTTTTAATTGTTAGAATGTTCTGGAACTTCGAAACAGGTGCCCCCAATTCTGCCCTTTTCGTTTTTTCAAAGCTCATTAAAGACTCGCAGACTAGCAGGCCCCGAGGTACAAATGAACCAATTTGTGGAGGGAAATGAGAAGAGAGAGGTAGCCCCTGTGAAGAGACCCCAGGACCAGGGGTCCAAAGGCTTCCAGAGTCACTTTAGCTCTCTTCCACTCTGTTCCCTCACCTGGAAAATGGGGCTAATGGCACCGATCAGCTCGACCACCCAAGAGCAGTAACAGTATCTGAGATAAGGGCCAGGAAGATACTTTGTAAGACTGTGAGCTGTTAACAGCGATTGTCTCCCCTACCCTAGGGGGCCCTTCCTCGGGAGCAAAGGATGCAGAAAGCCTGGAGCCATTTCCTAGTTGTGTGACTTCCCCTTTTGAGGCCTTGGTTCCTTCAACTGTAAAAACTGGCACAGCTGATCTCAGAGGATCATTCCTTCTTTCAAAGAACATGATCCTCTTTTCTTCAGGCTATCCCTTTATCATCTTGTGCTAAGGTCTGGGGGGACCCTTTTTGTGAACAGGTGAAAGGCATAGTTAAGGCAGAGGAGGGGGAGGAGGCCACCTTTAACCTGACCAGCCTTAGTCCTGCTGAAGCCGAAAGGCCGAGGCTCAGAAGCCACCTCTTAACCCTTGATCCAGCTCTGCCGGGACTCTGGAAGGGCAGTGGGGCCGGGTGCGCCAACTCCGAGGGCATGGGGTGTCCTGGAGGGAGCCCAGGAGTTAACGGGCCTTACTTCCCACCCACCTCACTCCCTGGGTGACTGAGAAGGCTTTGGTTTCTAACCTTGAGGTGTGGGGGTTGAACTTGATCTCTGAGCCCAGATTCTGGCCCTAGGATTTTATGTTCTTTTCAGGCTGGCTGCTCTTTCATTTGGAAATGGCCTCAGTGGTACATCTGGCCTTGTACAGATAAGCTCAGCTGTATGAAGTGCCTCCCTCCTCCTACCTCCTGCTTTCCTCCCTCCTTTTCCTCTCCACCTCACTCTTGCTCTCCTTCTTCTCTTCCACCTCCTACTCCCCTCCCATCTCTCCCTTCCCCACCTCCTATTCCCTCCCATTCCACTATCCTCCTTCCCTCCCCTCTCCCATGTCCCCCTTCCTTCTTTTCCCCTTCCCCTCTCTCTTCCTCCTCCCGTCTTCTGCTCTCCCCCTTCTCTTCCTCCTCCTCCCCCTCCCTCTTCCCCTTTCCCCTTTCCATCTCCTACTCCCTCCCACCTTCCTTCATGTCCTTCCAAAGCCAGGAGTTTGGCGTTTCCCTCTTCAGGGGCAGAAAGTGTGAGGGGGCTGGTTTTGTCCTTTGCTGCTTGGGTTTCCTGCTTCTCTCTGCCCATTTCATGCTTGGCGGAGCCAAAAAACCCAGCTTTTGATTTCAAGTTCTAATTTCTGGTAAAGGAGTAGGTCTTGGAGGGGGGATCTTGAGGGGGAAGGGAAGATGCAGAGGGAAAGGAAGGACCGGATTGTCCGCCCCAGGAGCTTTTCGTTCTCCGGGCCCATCCCTGGGGCCTTTGAAGCCCTTCGATTCAGTAAGGGCCCAGACCTGTCCTCCCGGCTAGCTTTTTCTGGAGGAGTGTTGGGACCTTGGTTTCCTTCATAGTCTCGAGTCCTGACTTTTTATATCTTTTTTTGGTAAGTGACTAAAAACCCTTTCTTTGTTAGGAAATGAGTAGATTAGACAGTCATTATTGAAGCCCTGATGAGGCATCCTGGGAATGGAGTGTTTAGAATGGAGTAGATGGTTCGAATGCCGCCTCTGACTCACCCTGACAGGATGACCCTGGGCCAGTCACTTATTTGCCCTTGGTTCTCTAAGAGGACCATGACATCCGGGGAGAGGATACCATGTGACATGCAACTGAATTGGATTGAAAGGGGGGGGGGTGCGACGTACAGCTGGGCAAGATCATTTATCTCACTTTCTCCTCCAGAGCCATCTGGGTCCAGTGGCCAGAGATAGATCGGGAGATGGCCCTGGGTGCAATTTGAGGCCCTTGGGCTTTTTGAAGCTTAGATTTCCTCCGGGTCTGTTTGACTGAGGCAACACCCATTCAGTGATTAAAGCTGGATGGGAATTGAAGCAAAGAATCTCCTTTCACCCAGTTCAAACCAAACAAAACCCTCCTAAATCAATCTGGGAGGGGAAGGCCCTGGGGGTTTCACTTTAAATCTAGGCCCTGGCTATTCTCTGAGATGAGAAATCTGCCCTGAAGGTGCTGACCTGCATGGGTAATAGTAATCCATCCCTCTGCCTGGTTACTCTCCAGCCATGAAATCCCCGGGGCTGGAAGGGGCAAAAAGAAAGAAATTGTCTTTTATCTGGCCAGAGCAGGAGGAGGCCGGCGCTATCGGGCCTGTCTCCAGTCTTCAAGCCTTTGGGCTCCAGGGAGAATTAGGGCCCGAGTGTCCTCCCTATCCAATTAGGCTTAAATGAAGACACGGTGGAGGTGGAAGAACTGCCAGCTCCTCCTTCTGCAAGGGCCAGACAGCAAATGAAGGGATTTCATGGCCTGGGAAGAATATCTAGCTGAGCTGCGTGGGTATTTGAGGCTGCTTCTGCCGGAAGGGAGGGGAATGGCTAACTCAAGTCTCTGGGTTCATGGGAGATTTCTTAGTGACTGAAAAGTCACTCGATCACGAGACCAGACTGGCCTTCTCCTTTGAATTCCATGTTTTTCAAGAGCCCCAGACTTTGTTCTCTTTTTCTATCCTTTTCTGGGAGTGGGGGGGAGGGGGGGAGTTGAGAATGGACAGGAGCACGGATGGGGTTTATCACATGTGTCATATGTAATTTACAGGAGAGTAGCCTTTTGGGTAAGTACTATTCATTTCAGTTTCTAGCCCACTTGGAGCTGGGGTCCAATCTTTCTCCCCCTCCCCTTCCCCTCAGCCCCTCCCGAGTTGATGCCTTAAAGGAGGTAAGTGGCTTCTGATAGACTTAAGGGGTAGATGGGGATTAGAAGGTGGGAAATGACGGACACGAAATCACTTCTGGATCCATTTGTTGAGTGCAAAAAGGAAAAAAAAAAAAAAAAAGAGAATTTCTGGTTTTCTGTTGCCTTCTATTCCAAACATACCCCTCTTCCTTCCTCTCCTCAATGAGCTATTCCTGGTAACAAGAAAATGAAAAGGAAAGAAAAAAAAATCAACACATCCCTCGAGTTGGACAGCGTATGCAGCGTTCCTCACCCAAAGCCGCCGCCCCCCTCCAATTTCTGAAAAGTTAGGGGTCCCTTTTCTCATCTTCTCCCTCCCAACATACAAACTCTCGACGGTTCTGGGAGAAGTGCAGTGTTGGGGAGGTTGAGCTTGTCATGTGGAGAAACTGAGGGCTTAGACCTCCGCCCGATTCCCAGGGCTGCTTACTCTCTTCATGAGGTAGGCAAGGCTTAGACTGTGCCTTTCTTCCCCCTGGGGCCCCAGATTGATATCCTGGCAGATTTTCCTTTCCTGCCCTGCTAATAAGATAAGATGGCCCCAGCCACATGGCGGTGGGAAGGCAGCCTAGGGCTTTTAGGCCTAGGCGGATGACTCAGTTCTTCTGAGGACTTGTAATGACTTCCCGCCCTTCCTCCTCCCTGCCCCTTCCCCCCACCTCCCATCACACACACTTTTCCCTCCCCTCCCTCCCTTTTTGAGCACTGAGCTATAAATATGTATTCACATCATCGGAGCTGGAAGGGGCCCTTAACGGCCATCTCGGGCGGCCCTCTCCCGAACAGGAATCCTGCCCACCCCCGAAGCCTCCCCGACAAGCACTCTCCCGTCTCCCCTTGAAACCCTTGTCCCGCCGCTCGAGCGTCACGGGTTTGGGGAGGCAGGGCGGACTCCTTGGGCCCCATCTTGTGAGACTTGTGTCGAGCTCTTGAACTCGCCTAGTCGATCACTGTGCCTGTCTGGGCCGGGCAGATGGCAAGAGGAGGCTTCTGGGAAGGTGAATATGTCACCGAAGCAGGGCTGGGGTCCCAGGCAAATAGTTATTCTCTTGTCGGCCCGGGGGCCCCATGCGGCCGTGGGAGCAGGGCGTCCAACAGCCCTTTATTGGGCTCTAGACCAGGCCCGCAATATCTGACTTTACGTCTTACATCTTCCTCCCAAGTGACCTCTCTCTGATCCCTAATTCCCTTACGTATAAAACGAGGAGGTTGGACCCCATGGCTTCTGTGCTCTTGGGACAATTAGAATTGGGGAAACCGAGGTTGCCTCCAGTAAGCTAAACTGGAAGCTGTGGATTCTATAACACTTTTAAAGCAATTGCTCTCCAGTTGTAAGATGGGGGGACTGTCCGTGTTCTGCCTCCACCTGTGTACCCCTAGTTTCTTCCCTTTTGTGAATTTTACTTTCCTCATCTGTAAAATGGAGATAATTACACAGTGAATGATGAAAAGGGTTCCACAGATGTTTTTGGCACTTGATTTTGAGCAATAATTTTGTGGCCCGCTCCCCCTTCTAAGTGATCCGGTTCAGAGGAGGGCAGGGGTTTATGGGGAGAAGCAGCTGGAGAAGGCGGGGCAGGATTTGGCTAGGCATTGGACCACCTCCTGGTAGGGAAGAAGATCTCTGAAGGTGGCTCAGCTGGTTGCCAGGTAAGTGCAGTTTCTTTCAGGTGAATTAAATTGTGGTAAGTAAAGTCTGGTTTCTGAACAGCAAATGGAGCGACTCAGAAATGAAGAGGAAGGTACCTGGGTGGTGCTCTCCAGGCCCTGCTGAGGTGCCAGCAGCCCAGAGCCCTCCTGTCTCGGTTTCTACATCTGATTCTGAAATACACATTAAAGGGGCTGTACCTGTGGCCCCCCAAGTGTGCCACTGAGCCCCTTGTGCTATGGGGAGTCCGTCCTCCCATTTTCCAGGTGAGGGGCATGTGTCTGTGTTTATATGTCCAGGCAGGGCCCAGAACGAGGCCCGTTAAGAGGCAAAGGCCGCCTACCTCCCAACTTGGGATTGGGAGAAGGGGCCCAGTGTTCTTAAAAGCTGCACCCAGTTCTCTTCTTGGACATGTGCTGAGCTGCCTTGTCCCCAGAGGGGACTGCTCTGTAGCCTTTTCTTCAACAACTTCTGTGATCTGGGGGATTGGATGCAACTCCCTAAGAGGCCCCAGTCACCCTTCTTGGCTTGCTGACACTGTTGCCAAAGTGCTTGGGTGTTTGGGGTGCTTGGGCCCCAGATCCCGGGGTCACAGACTTGTAGGCAGCTGGGTGCAAAGCGAACCCCCGGCCCTCGTGGAAAGAATAAAGACGAAGAGGAAAAGAGTATCAGAGTGCCTGGGTGAGCCGTGACTGGTGTTGGGAACCTTGGGAAATCTAGTGACCATTCTGGTCCATCTAGGCCTCTGTTCTCTCTAATGGCCCAAAGGTGGGAAGTCCCCTGTAACTCTGACCTGTTCTAATTTCAGAGGCTTGGGAGGGAGGGGTTAGAAAGGAGGAAGGCCTGTGTCAACATTTCCTTCCTGATTTTCTATCTTCTACCTCAGATATACCTAGATGTGGCGGGAGCCCGGCTCCCTTCCTTCAGGATTATGGAGATAAGCCTCCCTTGGTTTTTCCCCTCTCAGAAAGGGCCCTGAATGTGGGTGTGGGAGGACTTTTCGGACACCAGACCTGGAGTGTAGCACGCCAGGGTCGGGAGGGACTCGGCCAGCCTTTATTTTACAGAGGAGGCAACTGAAGCCCAGATGAGAGAAATGATTTATTCAAGGACATGCATTCATCTAATGAGCAGCCGAGCCCGGGACTAGGGCCTTGACTAATTCAAGTCACTAGAGTGGAAGGTTCTTGAGGGCAGGGATTGACTTTTGCCTCCTTTGTATCTCCAGCCTGCTTAATAAATGATCGATTACCCTTTCCCACAACAGGGTTTATAAATAAATAAATAGTATTTTATAGTAATAGTAAATAAAATAGTATTATTACTCCTGAATACACTGGCAAGGAATCGGAGCCCCAGAAGACATTTCTCTAGTGACCTCTTCTGGGTCGTCAGTAACAGGGCAGGGTAAGTGAATTGGTCATAGAGGCTCCTCCCGGGAGTTTATAGTCATTGATCCCCTGAGATCTGGGTCTCATCTGACATGAGGAGGGGTCTAGTCTGAACCACTCTTATGGCAAATGCAGGATGTCCTCAGAGCAAGCAATCGGGCAGTCAGTTGGTTAACAAACTACTCGCCCCCCCACTGTGCACTGTTCCCTGTGCTCAGGGGGTTTCTAGCCTTATCTCCGACTGCTTCCCTTCCCCCTCTGGCTTTATTTTCCAGAGAGCCCCAGAATCCCAGAAGGCCTCGCTCAAGGTCACCTGTTAAATATTAAGTCACCTAGGATTCGAATTCAGGTCCTGGGAGGCCAAATCCCAGCTCTTTCCACTAAGTTGGCCCAGTAGGGAGGGCCCTGGCTCAGTTAGTTCCCGCCTCTGCTGCAGCACAGATGTTTGCTGGCATTGTTAAGTAGGCGTGTTGGGAGCTTGCCTCTTGGCCCTGGGCCAGCTGCCAGAGGAAACCAGTGACTAAAGGCTTCCTCCAGGCTCTGTTCAGTCCTGGGTCTTTTCCTGGCTCTCTAGCCCTCCAATCTGTCTTCTTTGACTAGGTCCCCATTCCTTTCCCCCGCGCCCCCCCCCCCCCCCAGTATAGAGCCCCTCAGGAGTTAAAGCCAGGGAGACTAAGCTCTAGCTTTAGCTGAAGTGGCCAGAAAACAAGTGACCTATCCAATGTCTCGCCCTCAGCCGGGTCTTGGGACTCAATCCAGAGCTTTCCCCCTTCTGCCATCTGAGGGCTATTTTTCCTCTCCAAGACTTTGTTTGCCTGCTCTGCAGTGGGAAGGAAGGCCGGGCTTTACTTTGAATTGCTTCAGCTCAGCTTTCTATTTGCTTATCTTTCTTTTCTCCTTATCTCCCCCCATCCAGCTAGCTCATTGCTGACATTTTTAACCCCAAGTTTAGTTGAGCTCAGAGCTTATCCCACTAGGCCACAAGTGGGCAGGGGTATGTCTTTGTGGGGAGGGAAAACAAAGGCGCTTCTCCCTCCGCTGGAAATAAAATCTGGGTTTCTTATTGGGGGGGGGGGGGGGGCGACTGACCCGAGACCATGAGCGCATGAGCCAACTGGAATCCAGAATAATGTTTTTAAAAAATTCATGATTGGAAGAAATGCACAATTTCAGTTAGAAGTTGGTTAGAATGGAAATCCTTTTCCCCCTCACATCCAAATTCAGTCACTCCTCCCCCCCTTGGATTCTTTCCATGGGTCCCGGGTTAAGACCTCTTGCTGTCCATGACATCTGCCACGCCATACTTTTTGTACTCCACTCTTGAGGCCTCCTCCCAACTCACTTGAACTGCCCGAGCAACGGCTGCCTCAAGTTGGGGCTGCCTCCGAGAGGCTGGGCCTTTCAACTTTTTCATTGCTTTCCCAGGGTGCTATGAGATATGGCTTTCCTTGTGATGGCAGCTCTGATAAGGTTTTGAGTAACTGTTCTTGGGGCTTCTTGGGATCATGAGCTTAGGGCTGGTGAGGGATTCTGAGAAATAGCAAAAACCCATTTGTATTGGGTTTATGAAGCCCTTTTCCACACAGAATTTCACTTGATCTACTTTGGAATCGGGTAGCCTGGCTGTTTTGGAGACAAGGAATCCGAGCCCCCAGAGACGGAACTCGGGGCTAGTTGGTGTGGTGGGAGAGGGGTAGATGGACTCCAACCCACGGTTCTTGACTTAAAGTTGCGCATTTTCTTACCACCGGAGGAGGAGGGGCCTATTCCTGTTGGGGAAGCTGGCATCCTTTCTGGCCCTAGGTGACAAGGGGCAAGTTTTTTTTTTTGTTTGTTTGTTTTTTTGTCTCTTCCCCCAATCCTTCATAAGGATTGCTAGATTTAGAGTTGGAAAGGCCTTAGAGACCATCTGGTCCACTTCCCTCAGTTTATAGAGGAGGAAACTATTAGGCACATGGAGAAGACTCAGCCAAAGTCATATGTAGGATTCTAGATCTAGACCTGAAAGGACCCTCAAATGTCATTGAGTCCAATCTCCTTTTACATAGGAGGAAACTGAGGCTAAGGGAAAAGAAGTGACTTGCTTAAGATCACACAAATGGGATTTGAACTCAAGTCAGCTACCTTCAGCATCAGTGCTCTTAAGTACCTAACCAGTGGCCATGGACCTAGCACCCTCAGGTCCTATTTTGCCTAAATAGCTTCTATAACCCACCTTTTCAGGAAAATCCTTGGAGCTAAAGGTCCAGACAGAACTTGAGATGATGAACCTGGGACCCAGAGGTTGGCAATGACTTTCCCAGGGTTACATGGAGGGAATGAAGAGAAGGCGCCATTTTGGGGAAAATAGAAGAAGGCCTAACTTTGGTTTTATAATCTGGGGCGAGGTCTCCCCCAAGCATTCCAGCCCGCAGGCTACCGTGACTAGCTATTTTTGGTCATTGGCAACCCTGTGAGCCTCCTTTGTTCCGAATGAGTCACCGTTTCTTGGTCCTGTTAGAACTTCGGCCTGAAAGTGGCTGCAGGTGCAGAGAAGATGGCCTTCATATGGTACGTAATTGGGAAGAGCTTAGAAATCTCAGCTCTGTGAGATCTTGGACGAGTCATTCCCGCCCTCTTCAGCCAGAGGCCGCACGATGGCTCTCGATGGATTCTCCAGTTCTCATCATTGAGAGTTTCTATGCTGGAGGGGAGCCTGGGTAAGAAAATGGGGATCTAGCCAAATAAGGCAGGTTTGAGACCCAGCAGCCAGCTAGCCGACTTCCTTTTTGCACTCCCTCCCCTCTGGATCCTCTATACCCAAACACAAGCCACTGGTCTTTCTCTCGAAGGCCTGGGAAACTCCTTTTAAGTGGGCCTGAAATCCCTGCACTTCCCTTTCTAGCTCCTTGTGCCTCTGGCTGAGTCACTTCTGTCTGTGTTAGCCTTGGCCGGGGACAGCTAGGTAGGACGGGTCTGTCTAGAGAGAAAGGGAAGGGGGGGGGGTGCCACCGGACCGACGGAAGACTCTTGGGAGTCGCCGCAAGGCTCCGCTTCGGCCTTGGACTAATTTGGTGCTTTGGAGCAGTTTCTTTGGGCCTGAAGTTGTGCTGAGGTAATGAGGCTGGCTTCTGGACTTCCTGTGACTGCTAGTCACTCCAAGTGGCTGCCTGGGGTGTGGGGGATGGGCTGGGAGGCTGTTCTGGTGACTCACCCCTTCCCACCCTTCCTCTTCTTCCGGGCCAGTGTAGCAGAGCCAGCCGGGACACTCATTTCTGAGTCAGAAGGCCCTGGGTTTGAGTCCCAGTAACTTACAGCAAGCAGCATTGTTAGCTATGGGAGATAAGTGACAGCAGCCTCTCCATGTGGCCGTCACATGATTTCAGGCAAGTCCTCTTAGGGCTTCACTCCCCCCCTTCCCCCCCTTCTTTTTAGTCATTTTAGAATATAAAATGGAGGTTAGAATGTTTCCCTCCTTCGCTTAGTAGATTAGATCCCATCACTGAGGCTGGTTTGCCTGATTTTTAGGGAGCCAGCCTTAGTCAGGAAGGCCTTTGACAGCTTGGCCAACTCTTCAGGGAGAAAAGACGCCATAATGGAAGAGAAGTTCCTGTGCTCACGAAATTACCTGTTCATGCCCTCCTCCATCTCCCCAGCACACATGGATGGGAGTACGGGGCCCTCAGAAACAGCTGGGGTAGAGTTAACTCTGGAGTGCATCCAAATCCTGGTGTAGGACCTTGTGCTTCAGTGTCCCCCTCTGTCAGAGGGAATTGGACTAGATCATTTGTGAATCTCAAGATCTTTTTTATACTCTTAAAAGTTAATGAAGACCCCCTCTCAAGAGCTTCTGTTTCTGTGGAGTAGATTTCCCAGTATTTACAATGTTAGGAATTGAAATCTCTCAGTGTTATCTTAAAAATGGTTTCATCCTCTTGGGGATCCCCAGAGACTCCCAGACTGCATTGGGACAAGCACTGACCTAGGCTCCCATCCTCTGAGCCCTAGAGGGTGAGAGCTGTGAGATTCTAGTTCCCAGCATTCCAAGGTGCTGCTATCAGAGGCCTGGGGAAAGATGGGAACTTCAGCTTTCCTTTTCCCCTGGAGTACTCTCCAGTGACTAGTTAGGGACAGATTCTCTGCTTTTATCTCTCCTATCTTCGAGCCCCCTTGAAAAGTGCTAAGGGTGGTTTAATGGGAGCGCTAAGTGGGCTGGCAGAGCCAGCCAGCCCATGGGGCTATGAGGACCATGAGGAAGGGCTGGGCCCGAGGTCAGGAGACCTTGGCTCTGAAGCTTAGGCCAGCCCCGACTTCTGAATCGGGCTATAAAATGAGGATACTCTTTATTGGGGGGAGTGTTTGGGGATGCTAGGTTGGTTAGGGAGCTGGCCTAGGAGGACCCTGAAGGACCTGGGTTCGTGTGTTGCCCTTGACATATCCTGGCTGGGTGAGCCTGTGGACAAGGCCCTTCACTTCGTGGTTCAATGATGAGAAGGTGTTGGCCTGTATCGGGGGAGGGAAAGCCATGTAGCAAGTAGGATCCCACAGCTGACCCAGGATCATCTCTCAGGCCTGTTGTAAAAAAGAAAAATCCTCTGGGAGCGTTAGAAAAAAAAATCTTTCTTCCCAGGCTCCCTGCTCACGATGACCGCAGGGTCTTTGCGGTTATCCTGGGGGAGGGACCTTTCCCTTCTAGAAACTGCTCAGGTTCTTTGGGACACTTGGAGGGAGGGAGGCAGCCTTTCACAAAGGACAAGATAGGCCTGGAGAAGAGTCGGGGTCATATACTAGGTTAGGGGCATAGCCTGGGCCGCAGTTAAGAACCCGGTTATGTAAGGAAGAGGGAGGGGTGTGGTCTGTATCAGTGGGGACTGAGATGGGAAACCTCGGCCCCAGAGCCCTGGTGAGCCACAGGAGGGGGCTCTGGAGCCCTTCCAATCACTCCTGGAACAAGAAGTCCCTGATGCCCCCACAAGTAGTCCTTCAGCCTTTGTGTGAAGGCCCAAGGCGGCCCCCTGTACTTGTGGGCAGCTCTGAGGAGGATGGTCTTCAAAGTGGAAGGGACCGGCCAGATGGGCTAGGCCTCGACCTTGGCCTTTGTTGCTAGCTCGGCCCTCTGAGGCCAGGCAGACTTCAGTGTGAAGGCAGGACCTTGTTCTCCCTTTTTTCTTCCCCCTGCTTGATCAATCCTAGTTCTCTTGGCAGCCTGTCAGGATACCTTGCTAGAAGGAGAATGGGAAGATAGAATGGAGCCCCCTGCTTTGTAGCAGAACTCTAAGGAAGCTTTGAAAGGCAGGCAGAGCCCCCTTTTCCTAAAGAGGAGACTTGCCCGGCCTTTTAGGCACCCTGAATCAGTAGCAGTCCCCAAGCCAGGAGCCTGGGTGGAATGATTTTTTTCTTTTTCGAGGGGATGGTGTGGCTATACCAAGGTCCATTGGCCTGCCCAGCCAGGGAGTTAGGGCCTTGGGTTTGAATCCTGGCTCCTTCCTGCCTCGGTGACTTTGGGCTACCTTTCTGCCCACTCTGGGCCTCCCCTCCATTGTGAAATAGATGGAGCTGATGAGCTCAAGAGTCTTTGCCATTTTTTTTTAAATTTTTAAAAACTTGCCCACTCTTAAGGCTTCTCTGATCCTTGATCTGGTTTTATGTTGGGACGGGCCGATGGGCCTAAGAACCCCAGGGGGTGGACATGCTTTAGGTGCCGTGGCCAGGAGAGCCTCTAACCTGTGGGGCTAGTGAAAGGGGATCCTTGAACACTGGGCCAGGGTCTTTGGCTGTGCTGGGCATTGGAACCCTAGCGGGTGCCCTCCCCACACATGAAGAGCCCCTATGCTGGCAGATCCAGAGAAACCAAATCGCCAGGTGGGCAGCTCCGAGGGTCACCTTCCGTGGACGGAGCTCTGTCTGCCGAGACTTGTCTCCTCTGGCCAAGCAGGAAACGTTTGCCGGCCTCTCCTGATAGAGACTGGGTGCCCCTGCTTAATGCCCAGGCCAGTCTCAGATTTGAACACTTCCAGGAATTTCAAGGGCCTTGGAGATTGGAGGCTTGCCCAAAAAAAGACCTCATAGGTCATTAGGAGACTGAGGCCCAGGGAGGGGAAAGGGATTTTCCGTAAAGAAAGCCTAAGTGGCCAAACCTCCCCCTCCACATTTTACATAGAGGGAAACTGAGGCCCACAGAGGGGAAGTGACTTGGTTGTTGCCAACATTGGGACTAAATTTTACATCTGACTCCTGGCACTAATTTTCATCCGAAAGCAAGTTTATCTTCTGACTTGGATCTCATGGAAATAAAAAAAAAAATGATAGCTTCCCCTATCATTTAAATTCTTGTAGAAAACAACCACAGGCAGTATGAGGCAGAGTAGTATACTAACTAGAGGGCTGGAGATCTGAGTTCGATTCCTGTCTGATATATGCTAGCTTTGCAACCAAGACCAAGTCCCAGAATCTCTCTCTAAAGTTATAAACCAGATACTAACTTCATCACCGGGAGGGAGTTTCAATTTCAGCAAATTACAGGTCCACAACTCCTCCTAACCCACCAACATCTACACGAGATAGTGTTTTCCACCATTAAACAAGATTTGGTCATTTGATCTAATTGGCGGTGGAGAGAAGGTATAGACAAAAAAAAAAAAAAAGATAATTTAGAATAGCATCCGTAGATGTGTGAGAAAATATTAAATGGTGTGAGTCGAGAGGAGGAAGGGATCGCTCCTACCTGGGGGAACTCGGCAGAGGCTTTGTGGAGGACGAAGCATTTGAGCCCGCTTCCAAAGTGGAGTAACATGGCAATAGACTCTATAGGGTTCATTAAACCTTACCAAGTGCTCTCTTTATGACAGGCCCTAGGATTTTCGGATTAGGGTTTTAGCAATCATGTAATCCAGTGGGGTCAAACCATGGTGGTATATTGACTTTTCGACAGTCTCTAATTAACATTATCTGCGTTTTCTTCTTTCTTGATAGGTTTTGTTCGTTTCCCAGTTACATTTTAATCTGGTTCCAGAATTATCTGTCTGGGTGATTGTTCATGTTTTAGGGCGGAGCTCTAAACACTACCTTGGGCTGCCCCCGTTCCATACTTTTGATCCTAATTTTAGAGACAATGAAGATTGCTTCCAGAAGGGAAGCCAGTCGCCCAAGGTCACTTGTCTAGTCGGAGTAGGCCTTGCATTCAAACCCAGAACCTTGGACTCCGGGTCCAGTTTTCTTTCCATTAGTAGAGTAAGTACGAAAATCATCGCCACCTTTCTAAGTGAGGAAACTTAAGGCTTAGAGTTACTTGGTCCTCTAGTTACCGAGTATCGGAAGCAGGATTAGATCTAGTTTTGATTGCCATGTCCAGCATTGTTTAGATGGTAGATACCGTACTGGTGGTAGGTTTCTTGGCTTTTCCTGACTGCCACTCTCCTCTCCCTTTTCGTTGCCTCGTCTTCCGTTCCTTCGGGACCAAGGGGCAAATGTGAAGCCTTTAGACACTCCAGCAGCTCTGGTAGCAAGGAGATCGCTCATTTTTCTTCCATAGCCTTAGCATTTTTGTTTGATGGGCTGCCAGGCCACAGGCTTCCAGCTGTGGCTGAGGCTAGGGGGCAAGGGGGAGGTTGAGAGGAGAAGGCTGGCTTCCAGTATAACTCATTCCTTCCTTTCTGTGCCTCTGGTCTTACCGAGAGTTCTCCATGTTCTGACCCCTCTGTTCTCCGTTGCTAAATAACAGTTTTAAGGAATTGTCGGCCTCTCTCCCCTCCCCAGTCCCTCCTTGAGTTTCGGCCTACCTGATACACTCAAGCAGTCATTTGCTCAACCCTCCGGTACACCTGACCAGAAATGTGATTTGCGGCTCTGTAAAAGTGCTTGTGAATCGCGGGAGCTCACTTCGGTTCTCTGGCTCGGGCTACTGTACGTTTAATGGGAAACGGCCCGAACGGCCGACCCGGTTACTCGGGTCACGTATGCTCGGTACTCTGAAGTATAGACCTGACCGTTATCTGATCGGTGTGGAGTACCCCGGTGGGTCTGCAGGCCTCAGATTGAATGTCTGGCAAATGAGCACATTATTCATTAATGCTTGTTTGGGAGTCTACAATGGTTCGACTCAGTTTCTGTGGTTTGGCTGCTTCCCTTAAAAAGCAGAATGGGGAGGCAGTGCTTGAAGGTCTTCTGCTTAGAAAGAACTCCTCGTTCTGCTTGCATGCTGTATAACCTTGAGCAGATTTCTTTCCTTCCCTTGGGTCCGTTTGCAACGGGGAGAGGGTTCGCTTAGGTCAGGTGTCGTCAGTCCTTTTAGTCTTTTTCCTGGCCCTTTTCTCTTCCTAGTCCTTATTCGTTAATTTTTTTTTTTTCTAATTTGAGGCAATTGGGCTTAAGTGATTTGAATGGGCTCACACAGCTAGTAAATGTCTGACACCGGATTCTTATTGGGCACGAAAGGAAAGAAACTGTCCCAATTGCCTGTATGCACAGAAGACGTTAATTTGTTTCCTCCCGAGCTATCTCCACGGGTGCGGAGATCAATGCAGAGTTTGGGGGGATATCTCGACAGGCTAGCACTGGGGGGCCGGCGTAGGGGATTTCCAGGTGAGCGAACTCAGACCCACACAGGTTGGCAACGTTTCCGCATTCTGAGCAGCCTTTCTCAACTTTTTGGGTGTCCTGACCTCTTATAAATCAGGCTTATTACCTCCGATTACCTGGCACAGACAGGAATCGACCCCAGATCTCCAGCCCTCTAGTTAGTATGCTACTCTGCCTCATACTGCCCATGGTTGTGTTCTACAAGAATTTGAAATCAGGTAATTTAATTACCTGAATTATGATCACCTCCTAATTCAAGGAAGTACTAAATTTCATTTTGTGAAAATAAAGTTGTAATTTTCCCCATCCAAGTTCCCAGATTCCCTGCAATCTGTCCACAGACTTCAGGTTAAAAAGCCTTGTCTTGCAAGGGACTGTGGACTTGTCCGAGATTGCTCAGCCAGTATGTATCAGGAGAAATTTCAACCCAAGTTTTCCTGGCTTTGAGACCAGCTGTCCATCCACTACAGCCTCATGCCTCTGAATAGCATAAATTAGTACTGCTTAAGTACTCCTTAAGAGGAAGGATATATGTTCTCTGGTTTGGAACTCTGTAGCCTAGTTAATCTCCCAACGTCCTTTTCAGCTCTGGCATCATTGGTTTGAGTTGTAGTTAGTCCTGATACTGCTTCCTTGTGAATACCCAAGTGAGGGAACCCTTGGGAGCAGAGGGGAGTTAAGCATGGTGCTCTCTAAGGCTTTTACCCCGATGCTGCCAGTTTACCTGGCATTTAATCGACGGCCTGTCCGTCACGGCAAGGCGGAAATGCGGATCTCGCAAAGATAGGACACGGACCAGGCCTTGCTGTCCAGAAGCCGATGTCCTGCTCGGCCAGGCTACGTCCGTCGGAAATGCGCCTGACCCATGTTCACGTTCACTCCCTCAGTAAAGCATAAACTGCTCTGGGGTAGACGTGCTTTCTTTTCAGAATAGGCACTTGGTAAATGTTGATTTTAATTGCCATCGAATCAGTTTCCTACAGCAAGTAGCACCCGAGGTAACTTTTGAAGAAAGCTCAGGATTTTTCCAGCTAGAATTGAGGAAGAAGTGCCTTTCAGGCATAGGGGACAGCCAATACGGAGGTACGGAGAAGTGGCCGACGGATTTTGGAGGCCATGAGTAGACCAGATGGGTGGAGTCAAGAGTAGAAGCAAGGGAGTTGACTTTGGCTTCTTCGGTGTTGAGGCACCCAGAGTAGAGGAGAAAGGAGAACTATTTCTTCAGGAACTTAGGCATTTGCTGAAATGGAAGGAGGGCAGAGTGGTCTAGGAGGCTGGAGAAGAGATTTGCACAAGTCACCATGTGGAGTGGGATCGGGGAAGACTAAGAATTGCCATTTGGTGGTTAGGGCCCAATTGAGTTTGGATAAGCTGAATTCATAGAAGATCCAGTTAGGAGAGCTGTATGACTTCTTCCAGGGACACTCAATAAAAAGTGGATGGTGGGGATAAACCAGGGTTAATAAGACAGGAAGTGGCTATGGGGCAGTATCACAGAAGAGAAGGGGGAATATGAGTGATGCCCTCTAGGTAGGAATGATAGGCCTTGACAGTAGATCTGATACGGGGGTGGGGGATCAAGAGTTAAAACATGACAGGTTTCAAGTCTGGGCGGTAGGGAGAATGGTTGTTGCCCTCAGCAGCAGTAGGAAAATTTGGGAATTGAGGAAGGTTTGGGGGGAAAATAAGATAATGAGTTTTCGAATGTACTGAGTTTTATATGTCTATGGTGCATCCAGTTGGAAATGTTCAATAAATAGTTGGCGATGGGAGGCCAGAGGTCAAGAAGAGAGGTTACGGCTGGATAAATGGATAACTCATCTGCTTAGAGTTGTGGGAATCCATGGGAATGCTTGAAAATCATCGAGTGAGATAGTGTAGAAGAGAAGAGAGCTGCCTGCTAGGAGTGAATCACCATGACTTAGCCCATGAAGCCTGAATGAAGATCCGGCAAATGAAATTGAGTACTTGGATGCAGAGGGGAAGAGGCAGCCTGATCCTGGTGAAGTTAGAGTGGAGTGTTCCAGGCTGCTGTGAGGAAGATTAGGTTGGGGAGGAGTGAGGCATAGGGAGAGATGAAAGGAGAAAAGGTTGGAGTTAGAGGGCCTTCTATAGCTCTGGATCAGCGAGCCCATCTTTTTACGCAGCTGATGTCTGTAAGGCGTGTGTGGGAATTGAGGTTGTGGAGTCGGGAGACCAGGTTTTTGAGGGGATGTCAGCCAGAGTACTGAAATCCCTAAGTTCTAGAGCAGATGGGCGACAGAGGAGAAAGGGAACGGCCAAAAGTGGAAAAGTCCCATGGACTATGCTTTTTTTCCCCCCAATCTTTATTTCCCAGCACTGATCACGACTAGGTTCATAGCAAATGTTGTCAGTGTTGTGTTTCTCAGATCAGACAGTAGGGTTATTGTAAGGACCTTTCTGCCAGACAGTAAGGTGACATAGCTGGAGGGGAGGGAGGGAATGGTTGCTGAGTGATGATCCTGGCCGAGTCTGGATGGAGCGGTGAAGAGCTAGGAGCTTGCCAGCTTCTCCTTCTGGCCTAGTGAGTTAGGAGGGAAGAAGAGAAGCTGGCCCAGTCCTACAGAAGGGTGACCAGGTATTTGATGTCTTCTAGAAGGGAGCGGGAGTGCAGTGCAGAATTCCACGAATGCACAAAGCTGCAAGTGGGCCTTCGAGGTGACATGCACTTTGTTAACAATAGAACCGGACCATGGAAATGGGCAGAACTGAAATAGTTGGGACTGAAAGAGCAGAGAATGGTAGCAGGGGACTGAAATACAGGGATTAGAAGAAGAGATTTTCCGTGTTGGATTCTGGGTAGAGGGATCAAGTGATAGATCCCGGTCTTGTGAGGATAGAAGATAACCTCATTTATCTCTCAGCCTGCCTTCACTAAGGGACTGAACTTCTCCTACAGTGTTGGGTTAGAAATATTCATCTCCAAAGTGGAATGGGCTTGGGGAGGTAGTGAGTCCCTGACACTGAGAATATACTCCTCTCTTTGTAGAAGCGGAGAACTGTGGATCCGGAACACCATGTACTCAGACTTTGTTGCATTGGGGCAGCGTATTGGTTAGTTTGACTAATCTGTTTTTTTGTCTTTTTATTCTCTAAGGGATGGTCCCTCTGGTCAAAGGAGGGGAAAGAGATATATTGGGGGAAAACGTGAAAAGAAAAACAAAAGATAGAACCCATTTTTAAGGGAAGAAAAAAAAAAGTAGAGCACTCGTAATTAGAAGTTGGGTTTAGGAGCCAGCTGGTAGCCTTAACTAGTTGTATGGCCTTGGAATAGTCACTCCACACATCTTTGAACCTCAGTCGCCTTATCTGTAAGGTGGGTATAATGCTCGTCCCTCCCTATTCCTATAAGAGCAAATGAGAGGAGTACATTTTGAGTACATTTGAGCATTTATAGAGAACTTTGGGACAGGGTAGGCCCGGCCTGGGTGAGGGATGGCTTAGATGGAGGCGAGTTCCCCCAGCCAAGGGCGCCTGCCCAGCTGCTGGGAATTTGTCACCATAACAGCCAGAAGGGCTTCGAGGCGGGAAGAGGCTGTTATCACCTTCTGCCGGGGAGATCAGTAGATCTTGGCACAGAGGGCCTGCTTCAAAAGAGACTCGACTATTTGGCCAGACCTGCTTGGCCCCATAGCCACTGGTCCTTGCCCCTTAAGGGAACGGGACAACTGGAATCCAAGTTTCTGTTTGGCTTTTTAAGTCGAGGGCCCTTGCCTTGTGGCGTGGGGGGAGGGCACTAGATGGGGTCAGAAAGTCTGAGTGCAAACCCCTTATTAGCGGGAATCTCGGCAAGTCGTTTTTCCACCCCTAAGACCTCCGTCTCTTTCAGTCAGACAATGGGGTTGAACTAGATCTGAGCTTTTTAACCTGGATTCCATAATCTTGGGGTTAGATTTCATCCGGGTACTTGGATGAGAAAAACAGTGAAATGGTTTTCGCTGAAATCCGTAGTTGCCGCCATCCATTATTTACAAACAAAATTCTGAGGAGAGGTCCCTCGGCTTTCACTCTGCCCGAGGGGTCCGTGACATCCAAAAGGCTTCTGAACCACTTGACTAGATGACTTCTAATGTACTCAATGACCCCGAGTTATCTTTAGAGAGCCTGCTCACTCTCTGGGTATGTGTGTCCCCGGAAAAGGCCCCTTGAGTGGGCAGGAGTGTTCACAGGACTCGGTCATTGAGTTATGGGGAGATTGTAGCATTACTCAGAGGCCGTGATATGGGTAACTCCCTTGTAGTGAAGAGCTGCGGGGAGTCCTTCCCAGCCTACTGGACTGGATCGGTCCGGACTGGGTTTCGCGGGCTGCAGATGGTGTGAATCGATAGTCGGACACAATAGCCAGCTTAAAAACGGGATCGGGATCTTGGGCTCCAGGGAAGTAGATTGGCCGGAGGAACTGAGGGTGTTTGGCCTGGAGAAGACAAGGATAGCATTATTTCAAGTGTCTGAAGAAGTGACATTTGGAAACAAGATCGTCTTGGGCCGCCCCAGAAGGCGGACCGCGCAGATGCCAGTTTTGACCTCTTCCTTTTCCTAACAATAAGAACAGATCCAAGGTGGCTAGTGAGGAGGCGCGCTGCTGGGTGGAGGCCTTCAAGCGGTGCCGGGCCGGGTACCCTTTTGTTGGGCATGTTGTAGTGGGATTCCTTTCCAAGTACGGTTGGATGCGATGGCTGCTCAAGACCCTCCCGAGTCTTGGGAGTCTGAATGATGGGGGAGAGCATAGTGGATTTAGAGACTTGGGTTTGAGTCTAGCTCTTTTCTTGCACGTTTGCAGGTACCGTGGCCTTGGACCACTTTCCCTTCTGAGCTTTTCCCACTCGATGGGGATTTTAATACCACCTCGTAGAGGTTATTATGGGGGAATGAGCTTATAAAGCACCACATTTGCTTCATTTTGTTATTTTGGGGCAGGGAGGGGAAGAGTATAGCCTATCCTACATTCTCCGGGGTCTACTTAAAGCTGCCTTCCTAGAATATTAGAAGTAAAGGGGCCATAAGTGCCAAAAGAACAGCATACACAATCACTGAAATAGTGTAAATAAAAGGTACGTCTCGGCCAATTGGATGAGGAAACCCCAGGGAAAAGAAACGAACTCTCCTGAGGTGGTCCCGAGTGTGGATATTCAGTTTGGAGGTTTCCCCGTCTAGGGAATTTCGCTGTGCCCCCAACACGTCCGTCTCCCAAAGGGAGGGGTCGAAACTAAAGGCCGCTGTCCAAAACGAGGTCCTCGGTTTGGCCCTTGGCGCTCGGGAGGCCTCCTGGCTGAGCGAGGTGTACTTGGCATTAGAGGTATGCGCTGCTACTTACAAGTACTCCATCTCAGCCAGAGAGAGGAGCCGGGTGTGGCAGGGACTTGGGCAGAGTGGAGATCGGAATTAGAATGTTGGGATCCCAGGGTGTGCCAGCTGCTTGTGTACCCGGCTAAGTGCCAGGCTCTCCCCAACTGCTTGGGAAAATCAGGGGGTGCTTGAGACCTTGGAGGGGGGAAAACTGAACTGAAAGCCGGGAGGTCCAAGTTCTAGCCCCAGCTGGGCTGCTAGCTAGATGGCCTTCCTTTTGGGCCTCTTTCTCATCTTTCAAACAACACATAGGGAGTAGGGGATCTCCAGGCACTTTGAGCTTCACTGTGCTGCACCTGGTCATGACTGGCGAAGGCTCGGTGGGCAGAGTGCTGGCCTTTTGGACTTGGTCCACGGCAGCAGTTAGAAGCTGGTTCCCCGTTGGCAACAGAGAAGAAGGGTCGGTGTCTTTGGGTTTCCCAATAGAAGGGGACTTTGAGAACGGCACGCCTCTCTCTGGAAGAAGAGACCAGATGATCAGTGAATGGGCTCGTGCTTCTAAGCCAATATTGGGCCAGCACTAATTGGAACCCAAGAAACTGGAGGCTGGAAGGGGGACCGTTAAGATCATCCATTCCAACCTTCCCATTTTACAGAGAAAGAAACTTGAGGAGCAGAGGAAGGGACGGGGCTTGCCCAAGCTCATTTGCTTAGTGAGGGGCAGAAGTGGGACTCAACTCCAATTCTTGTTTGAGACCCAGTGCTTTTCTCCATTGTGTGAGCAGCATTAGTCTTTTGTGTACCTTTTGTGGGGTTTAATTCCCCTTAGGGATCCCCACTGCTGGGAGGGTCCCCCGTTTCTTTTCTTCTGCTTCGGAGTTTCAATGCCTGGAGTGAAGGGCAGCAGGGCTCCGGATCCGTAAGGCCAGGCTGGGGCAGATGTACCATGATTTAGCTCTCTCTGGTATGAAGAGCACTCTGGGAAATAGGTGCCAACTCTGGATGATTAGTCTGCTCAGCTTTTTCCAGTGCCTTGTTCAAGAGGGGAGGAGTGAGCAGAATGAAGTTGCCTGGTAGGACTGCTTAATACCAGGGATGAGGCAATCCTTGGTCCGGGCCCAAATGGGAAACTGGCTTTCCCATCCAGCCCTTGTGTGAAGTAACCCTTGGGAGGAGGGAATGCTCTGATCGATTCCCGTGGAGCCACCGGGAACCTGCCGGCCTCCACTCTCCCTCAGGTTGCGCTTTGGCATTCTCCCCTTCCAGAAGTCTCTCTTCCCTCCTTTTTGGTCATGTCTTTTCTCTCAGACTTTGAGTACTTACTAGGTTGTTTGGGGGATGCGTGACCCTGGCCTAGTCACTCTTCCTCTGGACCTAGGCTAACTCACCTGCCAAATAAAGTAGTGAAAAGCTGTTGCCCATCAGTAAATGCGTGACTCCTTGCTACTGCCCTGTTGTCCCTCCTCATATGATGAGCAAAGACTGAACGTGGCCTTGGGCCTTTTGGTGCCCCCTTCGTCAGCAGCCCAGCACCTACCCATCTCACCCCCCCCCCAAATCCCCTTTCAGACCCTTGGTGAAACACTCCTATGCCCGAGGGCCAGCTTTGGAGGCAGAAGGAGCCAAGTTCAGATTCTACCTCTGTCACAGGTGATGTGTCCAGATGACCTTGAGCAAGTTAAATCTCTCAGTACCTCAATGAAGACTCAAGTTGGAGTTTCTTAGGCCAGTGAAATCACAGGCCCAGACAATAATAATCATAATAGTTACAATGATTATTGGGGGCAGTATGGTCCGATAGAAAGAACACTGCATTTGAAGGCAGGACTTGAGTCTACATCTTTGTCTTTCACTCCCTGTGTAACTTTGGGCCTCGGTTTCCCAATATTAATAATAGCTGTTCACAAAGTACTTCATAAATGTGAATCTCATGTTCTCTCCTTAAAGCCACCCTGGGGTGTGGCTTCTGTTCTGATTTGGCCCATGCACATGTGAGAAAATGGCTGTTAATGGAAGGGTTGGCCGGAAGGTCCAGCAGATCACGTGTATACACGGCTGCTTTTCTCACATACGTGTATTTCTGAGCCGACCTGAAGCCCACGGTAATGGCTAGGCCTTCCTGAAGAAAGGCGCGGACCTGCTGGCAGCTCTCTCGTAGAGGGCCTATGTTCACACACACCAGGACGGAGCAGTCTCTACATATTCCAACATTAACCTTAGGGTTTTGAGTTGGAAAAGAGATTTTAGAGACCCTCTGATTCACCCCCATTCGTGGTACAAGGGGAGGAAGTAAAACATAGAGGGTGGGATGGGAGCTGCCCAAGAAATACAGCATCAGAGCCTTCCATCCCTGTTTTAGTCCTCCTGTACCAGGCTGTCTCCTAGGCTGCCTATGTTTCAATCTGTCCTCTACCCCCTTCCCCTATCTAGGTTAATCTAGAACTCTTCCTCCCCCTTCTAGCTGCAGGTTGAGTTTACTTTTTGACCAGGTACTAATGCTGCTACCAGGGGCTGTGGTGATTGAGCCAGAGCTGGGTCCTCCCCAGTGTGGCCACTACTCACTTTCTCCCCCATTCCTCAACCAATTAGTGACGAGTGTTCCAGATTTAAAAAAAAAAAAAAAAAAGCTGACCTTAAGGGTTTTTGAGAAAATACTTTCATATCCACCTTCATATCGGAGTAACGATTGCTCACGGGAAGTGCTTTGACGCTGAAATTCCCACATTTTCTCATCCATTTCTTAGGTCATTGACCATAGATTTTGGTTTCAAATCGACTTTTTAGGCCATCTAGTCTATCCTCATTTGAACCCTGTTTGTTCGGGAGGCAGGTTGAACATCACTAGTCCCATCTTATGTTTTACTGTTACTGTTCTAGGTTATGGGAGGAGAACCTAGGCCTCTAATGCCTTATGGGCCAGTGAGCTTTCTGGGTATTCCATGGCAGGATGGGTGCTGAGAAAAGACTTGCAAATGTCAGAGTCTGAGCAGCCTAACTGCCTCCCCTTAGGGAAGAAAATGAATGAACCCTGCATTCTGGACTTCCTCTGGGGTGTGTCTGTCTCTGTCTGAGGAAGGATCTGCGGCCTGAAAGTCCCTGGAGGTGCGGGGGGGAAGTAGAGGAGATGGGGTGCTGAAAAGGAAATGAGGAGAGAAGCCCTTACCCAAGAGAGCAAGATGTTTGTGAAATAATTGTGGCCACGCCCCTCTGCGGAAGCTCCCGAGCTTTCAGGCCCACCCCTTGGCCTGCTGTGAGCTAAGCTTTCAGTTCCCTTTCTCTGGAAGCTGGAGAAGGGGGCATCTGTTTATTCAGCTCTCAGGCCCTGCCAGAAGCCTGGTTTCCACACTTGGGCCAGAGCTCAAGAAAGGCCCGAAGGATCTCCGAGCATGGAATGTTGAGTGGGCCCTTAGAGACCATTTGGGCCAATCCCCTCATTTGTACTCAAAGAGCCAAGAGTCTCCAAAGTTATGGTATGAGCCCAGCCCACCCTGGGTGGTTTGAGTGGGCCTGAGCTTAATGAGATGGACTTCATTCCTTGTGGTGGATCACCTCTTTAGTCTGCCCAAGAAGACTTAATTATTCCCCTGGCCCCTTAATTATTCTAATATCGTTATCATTGTTCATCCTGAATCTGAAAATGGACCCTGGGGGAGTTGTTGGGATGTAGGTAAGGGTTCAGGAGTGATTGGTTCGCCGGGAATACCCGTAAAGTTTTCATTCAGGAGGTGGAGGTTAGAAGAGGAATTATTTTGGGAAGCGACATTTGGAGTCAAGTGTCTAACTTTTTATTGGATCCTGGATTCCCTTCTGAGCATCACCTTTTTAAAAAGCATAAAATATCGAGGAACAAATAAATAAAATGCAAAGGAAACCAATTACATCTTATTACCGCTTTAAAAAACATTTCAATAGTATTTTATCTTTCCAAATACACATAAAGACATGTTTTCAGCATTCATTTTTGTAACACTTGTTTGTATTCCAAATTTCCCCCCCTCCCCTTACCTCCCTAAATAACTAATAAATAACTAAATAACTATAATAAATGAACAAATACCGGGGGGGGTGGGATTTTTGTGCCTCCCCACACATTAAGCATCACTGACAGTCTAATGGCCTTTAACTTCAAGGGAGTAGACCTACTGTGTGCAGAGTGGATTGTGCTGGGCAGGAAGATAATCTATATCCTCAAAGAGTCTCATTACAATGACAGTTAAAGGAGAAAAGGGCCTTAAACACTAGAAGACGTAGCACCCGAGTTGAGCCTTGAAAGCCAAAGAAGATTCTGAGATATAGGGGGAAAGGAGGAAGAGAGATGATGGTTCTGATTGGAAAGAAGGGGGCGGATGGCCGACATTGTAGAACTCAGTGATGAGGATTTTGAGATCCCTACGGAACATCCAAGAAGTTTTGTCTCAGACAGTTGACCATGTGAGGTTAGCTTGAGAGAACTTGCTCTGCTTATTACCTACGTGAAGGAGTCTAGGCAAGTCATGGAGTGGTCTGGGCCTGTTTCTTTGCCTATAAAGCAGTAATGTGATTTCTGCTACTGACCTCCCAGGGCTTTTGCTAGATACAGAGCAGTAGTAGTGGGCGACTAAGAATGATGTCCATGTCCGGGTAGGTTCTCAGATATCCTGGAGCTGGAAGGCACCTTCAAGGTCATGCGGTTCCCTTTCATTTCCAGTCACCTAGCATGATAGGACTTGCCCAGAGTCTCCACAACAGACAAAAAGGGTTCCTTTATAACTGGCCCAGTGGGAAAAAGGCTTGATTTTCAAATCCAGAAGCTTCCTAAGCCTTTCCTCATCTAGAAAATGAGGGAATTGTTTTCCTTTCTAGCTCTAGCCCCATCTCACTAGTTTCTCATGAGATTAGATTTCTTAAAGCCCTATTTAAAAGTCATCTGTTAGTGTATAATTCTGTACATATACAAATACACACACATAGTGTATGTGTGTCCCTTTTGGTTTAATTATCTACATATTTTCTTTCTCCCCCAATTGATGGCGGGGATAGTTCCATTTCTTAAATCCCTCGGTATCCCCTATAAATCCCCAAAGATCTTTGATCTTTTATCATTTTCTCCTGTCTGACTTTGGTTCCTTGACTGGACTTGGAGAACCTTACCCAGAACCCAAGAGCTCACGCCTTGAACAGTTCCCAACCAGTAGCGTGGCCGAAGAGAATGAGATATTCGTTAGTTCTAGGCTAGACTTTCCGAGGGCATGTTAAATTCTCTTAACCAGGCTGCAGATTGCTTCATTGAACGGAGGCCTTTGTAGTGGGGTGGTGACAGGTCTTCACATCTAGAAAAAAAGCCAGCAGGTATTTTCTAGGGAGGGTTAGATTGGATTCTTAAGCCCACTGGAAGGCAGACTGAAGGCTTAACCTGGTTAGTTCATGGTAGAAGGACTTTCTTTCAGTGGGTCCAATTAAGAGTAGAAAAGACTTGAAATGAGAATCCTAGGGCCAGTAATAGATTAGTAATAGTATTCAAAGGGCTTTCAGGTAGAAGGGAAATTAGATTTTTGACTGCTTTGGCCCGGGACGACAGAGCTAGCAACAGTGGGGGAAGGAACGGGTCGGGCCCATGACTTAAGCTCTTTCATCTCTTCATTTCAGAACCAGGAGTATAATAGAGGCTTCTCCACATTGGAGGTCTTTAAACAGCTCTTGAGGTTTAGAGGGAATGGAGAGTTGGCCTCTGGCTTCTGAGATTCCTTCCTGTTCCGAAGATGGCAGAGGGGGCAAGAGGGTCTTAGATGACATGAATTATGGGGAGTAGGAGGTAAAGATTGACTAGCCATAGGTTGAGACGTGAACCTTCCAGGGTCATCCAAAGATGACATGTAGGTCCCATGATCCTTCTCCGAATATCTGTGAGCTGAACGGTGGTGATGGTGACAGGGAATTCAAGACTGGATTCTCAGACCCAACAACTAGGGGTTTTTAGCCATTTTTGTGTTCTGGTCGTCGTCGAGTCATTTTTCAGTGGTATCTCTTTGTAACCCCATTTGGGGTTTTCTTGGTCGAGATCCTGGGGTGGTTGGCCATTTCTTTCTCCACTTGATGATGAAAAAGATGCTATGAATAGTGAAGTGACTTACTCAAGGTCACATAGCTAATACATGTCTGAGGCTGGATTTGAATTCACAAAGAGGAGTTTTCCTGACTCTCTAGGTCGGGCACTATATCCACTATACCACCTAATTAATATTTTTAAATTTATGTAATAAAATCTGTAGGCTATAAAGGAAATGGTTTTATTGAAATACAGTTGCCAAAATATTTTTTTGGGAAAAAAATCATTGATGGTAGGTTAAGAATCCCTGGACTGGTTATATTTTTATATACATACGTATCTGGGCATGTGTTTGGGTGTGTGTATATGTGTTGTATATACTTAAGTTGTTTTCTTTTTAAAACATAAGCTTCTTGAGGGCAGGGGACTGTGGAGTAAATGTTTGTTTGACTTGTAGGTGACGAATAAATGTTTATTTGACTTGTAGGTGATGAATACATGTTTATTTGACTTGTAGGTGATGAATAAATGTTTATTTGACTTGCTGGATCAGTCCGATTAGTGATATTCCAAAATTCATTTGAAAGGTGAGAAATCTAAGACCTGTAAAACAGAAGTGAATTAGCCAGTGTCCTCCAGGAAATTTGGGGCAAAGCTTAGATTTTTACACGGGTTTCTGAACCCCCCCAATTGGATATTTCCTATTTTACGGAGCTGTCTGAGGTCAGAAATGTGACCTTCCTGAATTTGGAATAGTTAACCCTGGAGACGCTTAAAGGCAGGCAGGGCTCTGGGCCCAGTCCAAGTCACTTTACCTGTGGACCTCCTTTTCTTTGGGGAAATATGGCCGTAGATGACCTTCGGGGTCATTTCCAGATCTCAGGCTTGTCACCTGGGTGTGACCTTGGCCAAATCACTTTACCCTGGGTGGCAGGAAATGAACTGGGGCGGGGGGAGGAGGAGGAGAGGTTAGATGGGATGGCCTTTGAGGTTCTTTCTAGCTCCTAGATCCACAATCCTTCAATTCAGTAGAGACAGGAAAGGGAGGGGAAGGCAGCCCAAAGGCAGACTTGATTAGCAGCAGACCTCAACTCCAAACCCAGTTATAATAGTATGAATCTTGATTTTATTGGGGAAAGTGTATATGTGTGTGGGGGAGGGAGAGAATGGGGGGACAGCATCAAAGAAAAGCTCTTGCTCTGTACAGAAGAGGGTAATTCTGTATCAATCCTAGGACCGGGTGGGAGGAAGAGGTCATGGAGTCTTTGCTATTACTTAGCAATAAGACCATGCTTCTGAGCATTCTAGAAAGACACCTTTATCTGGGCCCCCTTCTCCCTTTTGCCCTCCCTTCTTTTCCCTCCCCTTTCTCTCTCAGGCTTTATTTCTTAAGGCTTTCTGTCACCTTCTTAGTCACACAATCTAAGATCTGAGAGGCAGCTTGGCTTGGTGGGTAAGGCACCGAACTTGAAGGCAGGAAGACCTTGCCCCCAGTTCTTTGAAGTGAATTCACCTTCCAGAGGGTTCTTTTAGTTGTGTGTAGGAGGGGAGGGGTTGGGCTTGATGGCTACCTCTCAAGATGTGTGCTCCCATGACCTCTCACTGCCCATAGAGAGGCCAAGGCTACTCGAGGAGGGCAGGAAATGATGGAGGGTGGGTTGTGGTAGCAAATCATAGCAGTGACCCCTGTAGGCTGTTCGGGCCCCCTAGAGACACTAAGAAGTTGTAGCTCTTAGTCTGCCCCCGCAGGAGGGCAGGCTGTTTGGCCTAGGCCTTGGTGGCCGGCTCACAACCCATATTCCCCTGCCTCTGGCCTGGCAGGTCAGTCGGGAATGAGCACGCCCAAAGCTCAGACAAAACCGCCTACCCTCCAGGAGTTTACATTCTGTGAGGGAGTCACATATACATTCGACCGGGCTGGGGGGAGAGGAGACAAGATGGCTGGGGAGTACTTTCCCCCCACCCCCACATGTCAGAGCCTGTTGTGGGGAGGGGAAGTGTGCTAATAAGCCTGCCTCTCCTCTCCCCTCCACTGCCCCTGCCCTTTGAGAACAGGATGTGGGTAGTGCCGCATCTGGTGTGATACTGGCTGGTAGGAGAACGCCCACTGGTCTAGTGGGGCTGTCTGGGAGACTGTTGCTTTGGGCCAACCGGGAACCCTAGAACCCTGGGAAAGAGCCTCTCCTTCCTACCTTGACTCAAGAGGGTCTTCCACCACTAGGTTATGGGCGCTTAATCTTGGGCGTGGACAAAAATCTGTTTCCCAGTGAATTGTGGGCTCCTCGAGGGCAGGGCCTGTCTCTCACTTTCTTTGTACCTCCACCCTGGTGCTTAAGCACAGTGCCTGATACATAGTAGGTGTTTCATAAATGTTTGTTGACTGACCAACTGGGCCTCGGTTTCCCATCTGCTCTCAATCTCCAAGGGTCCAGGACTCGAGTGCCACGGCTTATTAAAACCAAAGTGCCAGTGGTGAAATTGCATCAAGCCATTTTGGTGTCCCTGAGTCCTCAGGAAACCCAGAAGATTCCAAGGAAGCCAATTCTTAAAATACAGTTATCAAACTAGAAGAAGCTCACGGACCCCAGGTTAGGAAGTCCCCTGCTTAAGCTCACCGAAAGGAAGTTTAAATTGCCAAGGTGGTTCTGTTGATGCCTTAAAGCCGGTGGTATGCTTTAGAAATACTCTTACCCCTCAGCAAGCCAGCTCCGATTGTCTGGTAACAAAAGTCGGTGTAAGAAAGACTTCAATCTGAGCGTGGGATGGTGTGGGACAGCTTGGGAGGAGATGGGGAAGTGTGTGATGGAGGGGATGCCTACTTAGTGACCACCTGGCCTGGATACCCCCTGAGGATTCTTATTTAACCTCAAAACTGGCCTGCTGGGGGATTTGGTACCCCTTTCTCTCCCGTCAGGTCCCTGCCTCTTGGTAGGCCTTGTGGGTGCCATCAGCAGGCCCCTCCATGTTTCCTTTGCAAACTCTGCAGTAACTTGGGTCCTTTCATGACCTTGAGAACCGAACTGGGGTGGGAGAAGAGGAACGTAGCTTCTTCTTTCCACAACAACAGGCTTGTCTTTCTCACTCAGGCCTTCCCAGAGTGACCTGACCCTCTGCTGACCCTGGATACAGGGAGCGCCTTTCTCATCACTTCTACTTCTTGGCCCTTGAACCACCACCTTCCAGTGCCCTACAAAGCAATGACCTCTAAATAATAGTCGTTACCCTTATTTCAGTAACATTAACAATAATCACCCAACTGTTAAGCTCCTGCTGTGTGCCAGGCACGAAACAAAAATGGAAAAGTCCTTGTCATTAGGGTGCTCACGTGGAGGGATGGGGCAGGAGGGAAGACAACATATACTCGTTAAATCTAGCAACATAATTTGAAGTGTTGGGGAGAAGTAGAGAGGAGATTATCCCCATTTTACAGATGAGGAAATTGAGTTTCAGAGAAAGCAAGTGGCTTGCTCGTGGTCACATGGCTGGGAAATGGCCAAAGCGGGTTTCAAACCTAGGTCTCTCCTGGCTCTGAGTCATATAATCATAGATGGCAATCTGGGTGACCTGGGGTTTTCTAGTCTAGTCCACTCATTTTCTGGAGAAGGAAAATGAGGTCCAGAGAGCTTGAAGATTTGAACCTAGGACCTTGGATTCCAAACGGAACCCTGTTCTCGGCCCAGTTCCAAAGGGACTCTCCTTATTGGCTACTTCTGTGCCCTCGGATACAGTTCCACCTTTGGAGGTGGTCAGTTGATCCATCAAGGCCTTTCCGGCCCTGGATCTAATCCTGTGTCTTTCCCAGTTGAATGTGCCGGGCCTTCCAACCGGTCTCCTCATAACAGCTGTGTGATCACCCCAGAAATGGCACTCCTGCTTTAGAGAGAAAGGAATGGAGGCTTAGAGAAAGCCAGTGGTCTCCTTGAGTTCCCCAGCCGATGATTCCCTCTCTTGGTTCCATCCTGCTGCCTTTCTCTCCTCCTCCACCCATCCATTCATGGCCCTTTGTATGCAAGTATCTAGTCATCAACTGTTACTTCTTCCAGGAAACCCTTCCTGATTCTCTCCCCCTCCCCCCCAATGCCTTCATTGCTCAGGAAAAGCGTGTTTATATTTTATTCTGCTCTGTCTGAGCACTTTGATCTTATGGAAACTTTGCTCCTCTTATGATAGACAGTCCTTTCAGCTCAGATGCTGGGATTCAGAACTGGAGTGGAAAAAGAGAGGGGTAGGAGAGGAAGGGCAAGAGGTGTGGAGGAGGGAAGAGAGGAAGAGGAGGGGGAAGAGAAGGGAAGGGGGGAGAATGGAAAGAGAAGAGGGAAGGAGGAGGGGGAAGAGGAAGTTGGTTTTCAGCATTCACCCTTGCAAAACTTGGGGTTCCAAATTAAAAAAGAAAGTCTTGATGAGCTGTATAGATTTATCAGTCCCCGATCTTCCAGTCTAGGAAGCTTGTCCTGGAGGAAATGAGCTTAGTCTGGCCTGGCCTGATCTTCACAGAGTGCTCTAGTTTTGTGCGAACACCTGGAAATGAAATGGAGATTACCGTCCAGCCCTTTTAATGATCTTTTTCATTTTTGTTGCTATCTTGTTTTTCTATCACCCGACTTTCCCAGCGGCTCCCCTCCCTCTCGCTTTCCCTGTCTCGCCAACCATCACTTGAAACAGATGATCAAAAAAGACATGATAAAACCCGAGCCAAGTAACCATCACAGTAACTGGGTCCGCCAAGATCATTACTCCTCCTTCCCCCCGACCCCGGCCTTTGCTCTTGCCCCTTTTCTGGGGTTAAGCTTTGACTGGCCTTTCAATAATTTCCTCTAGGTTTTTGCCAGAAATGGTAGTCCAGCCTGTCCTCCCTGTAGTCTGTCCCCCACCCCCTCCCCCCCCAACTCCTTTCATTCCCATTTCCCTTTCATTCTCTCTGAGATCTCTGACCACATCTAAGCAGTCACAACCACAAGTCCTCTCCATTTACACCATAGTTAATAAATGCCTTCGAATTAAATTTATTCTCTCCACGGCCTCTTGACTGGTAATATCCTTGTTTCGCTGTCCACTGGCTCTCCTGAGCTTAATTCCTTACTTAGAGGAGCTCATTTGGCCCTAACTAGCTTAGTCTTCCAAGGGCTGGAATCACTTTGTTGCCTTTTGAAAGTCCCCTTCCAGCTCTGAATTGGGTTTATGGGGTCCCCACCTTGAAGAAGGGCAGTTGGTTGGGATGGAAGGAGCCCTCTACTTGGTACTGAAACCTGAGATTGAGTCCTACTGCTTCCTAGTCATTTAACCCTCGACTTCTTCCCATTGTCAGACCTCAGTTTTCCTCAGGATCCTGTCAGGAACATAATGCTTTCCCTATTATAAGGGATAGTAATCAATAATTCTTGCCCACAGGGAGCTTCCATTTAATTGGGGCACGGACAATGTAACATTCTCGCTCTTTTTGTTGTTCGCTTGCATTTTGTTTTCTTATTCGTTTTCTTTTGATCTGATCTCTCTCGTGCAAGAAGATTGGATAAATGTGTTTACATAGATTAGATTTAACACATGTATAACATATATTGGCTTGCTTGCCTCTGGGGAGGGGGCGGGGGGGGGATGGAGGGGAAAATCTGAAAAACAAAGCTATGCAAGGGTCAGTGTTGAAAAATTATCGGTGCATATGTTTTGAAAAGAAAAAGCTTTAATAGAAAAAGATTTACTAAAAAAAAATAGGACATGTACCATACAAACAGATAAGTATATGCTGGATCACTGGAGGAAAGAGAAAGCATGGACTTTAAATCGGAGATGACCCACGAGTTGGACCTTGAGAGATTCTGAGGGGTGAGAGGGAGGGCATTCTGGGAAAGGGCTGGGGGCCACAATCTGGGCAAAAGTCCAAAAGTGGGAGATAGAATGCAGTATGTGAGGGACGCAAAGGCCAATTTGGCTTCGATGTTGAGTATCTAAGGGGAGTAATGTGGGAAACACCTTGGAATGTGGGCTGGTGCCAGGCAATGAAGGGTTCTAAGTACCAAGTTGAAAAGTTTATGTTTATCCTAGCGGCAATTGGGAGCCATTGAAGATTCTTAACTGAAAGAAGGACACGGGTTGTTAGGTCATTTCCCTGCCTTGAGTTTTGGTTTCCTCTCCCTGTAAAATGAGAGCCTTCGCTTGGATGACCTCAAAAGCGCTTTTTTGTTCAGTCAGAGGAAGCACCAGGGATGGTAATCTGCTGGGTTTTTGCAGGTCTCTGGATGATGGGACTTCAGGTCAAATGTGCTACTTGTGCAGCCCGTGTGGGCTCCTGAGTCTGAAGAAGGAAGAAGTGACATGCCGTGGCACCCTACTGATACTGGGTAGCCTTGTGGGAGCAAGAGCTGAAGAGAGAGTAGGGGATGGAAGACCTTGGAGAGAGAAATGTGTTTTAGAAGATGGAGGGATGAGGGCGAATCCTAGAACTGGTTGAGATCTCATTTAACTCCAATTCCCCATTTTAAAGATGGGGAAGTTTGGTTCCAGAATTAGGTAGTGGATGACCCAAGGCCAGGCTTTTAAAAATACTCTATTTTAGGTACAGGGGCATTTAAATTTTGTATGGAGCTGGTTTTGGGGGGGAGGGGAGAAGAGGAGGGAGGCGTTAGTCACCAAAGGGTCTAGAACATACCAGGGCCTTCATCTATAACACATGATCGCTCAGAGTTTGTCGGAAGGATTTTTTAAATGTGCTGTGGTTTCCGGTCCAACTCCTCCCTTCATTGCTCCCTCACCACAGCTGCAAGTGACTCTGGGTAGAGTCAGTCAGGTGGCCTGTTACATCCTCTCTGCTCCCTATCCACATTGTTTTGTCCTCAAAGGCTCCCGTTGTGACTTGATCTGGGTTCCCCCTTGATCTGAGTTTGAACAGCTCCTTTTTGTTGGCTTTTCAAGAATATCATGATATGTTTTCTCTCTCTGGTGTCCGAAAGAGTATCCGTTAAGCAGAACTGCTGAATAGACCGTTGACCCCTTTGGATAATGCAGACATCTTTGGGAGTTTGCTTTCTCTCACTGTGGGTGTCCTGAGCCTTCTTCCTGGTTCTTCTTTCTTCATTCTCTATCCATTTGTAGAAGTCTTCCTACATTTCTCTGAATTCCTCATTCATCATTTCTTATGTCACATTGTTCTTCTGTCTCCCTTCTTCCTCTGTTGCGAAGTGCATGGTACCCACTGTTTCCTGTTTTGGGTCACTGTAAAGTGCTGCTGGGAAGGTGTATACGAGGTGTACATGAGGCCTTCTGTCCTGACCCTGACCTCCTTGGGTTTGATTTAAGTTGGTGGCCAGATGAACCCCCTTCCCTCCCAAGCTTGGCCCTCTCTTTAGGGCAAGACATTCTAATTTTTTTTTGGGGGGGGGAGGAGTGGGATGCTGGGATTTCAAATAGAAACTTTGACTAAAAGAATTGTAAGCTCACATCTGAATCTGCTCTGTGATCCTGGTAAGTCACTTAACCCCAATTACCTCAGCAAAAACTAACTAAATAAAGTGAATTAAGCAACATTGTCAAGGTCTTAGCTAGATAGAAAAAATCTTCTGACTTGGAGCCAGGACTAGTGGGCCTTAGAAGCCTGTTCATCTTACCTCCTCTCTCCCAGAGGGCTTAGGAAAGGAGTGAAGCCTCTTCAAGGCCTGAGAGCATTTCCAGGAAAGAAGGGAGTATAAATGAGAGCCTAAGAGTTAAGGCTTTTCCTGGGGTTTAGGACGGGGCGGGGGGGAGGGGCTGGTTTCCAGGCCCAACGTGCCACCGAGCTTCTTTTCAAAGTGCGTTCCCCTCGCTGCAATGCAGTCGTTTCACTACCAGCAGAAAAAGCCACGAGCTCCCTGCTAGCTCACGGATTCTGGCTGGGACCGAGAGCTCCGATTGGCAGAGCGACTTGAGGGAGTCTCGGTCATCGCCCATCTTGCTGTGTCTGCTGTTGCTGCCCGCTGCCTGCTGATGAAATAGGTTGGCAGGCAGCCCGGGAGCTTCAGTTCCTTCTGGGGAGGCTGTCGTCTCATGGGTGGGAACGTTTAACTGGATAGAGGCAACTTCAGGGTATTCCTAGAGAAGTGTTAGATAATGGGGCCGAGGCTTCCTCTGGTGTCTTCCACAGACCCCACACTCATGGGGCTCGTGGCCTTCTTACCCAACCCTGGGACAGCTCAGATGATGGAGCTGAAGACTGGCTAGGGACTTGGAGGGCCTGAGCCCCACCCCGTACTTAAACAGGAATTAACATGTCTAACATTGGCCACAAGTGGTTTTCGAACTTTCACTTAGAGAGACCTCTAGTGACGGGGTCAGCTCTCCACACCCTGTTTTTGCAGCCCATTCCACTTAGTATCTCTGCCGACTGGTAGAAAGGTTGTCTCTGTATCCCTACGACTTTTGCTTCTCGTTTCTCAATTCCATGTCTCTTTTGCGGGATGGCCCCTCGGAGACAGCTAGCGTGGCCTACGCACCTCTCCCCCAGGCCCTCCAACTGATCCTCGTATGGCCTGGTCTTCAGTCGTATCGGGCGTCTTCCTAGACGCGTCCCACCTTCCTCGGATGTGGCCCTTGGGGTTAGGGACAACGGGGCTCTCTCTTCCCTCATTCTGGCCCCCGGAGTCACGCTCTCCCTGAGAAGACTCGGAAGTGTGGTACGGGGAGGGAGGAGAAAATTGCTCATTTTAGAAATTGGGATTTGCTGAGTGATTTCTCCTTAGACTTTCTACTACTGAACAGGAAGTCTTGTTATTAAGTGCCCACTATGTAAGGGAATCAGCCCACCTAGTGGTGGGCAACCGGTAGCGTCTCCTCCTTTCCTACAGTGACGAGGACCCTGTCCTCTGTTTGATCTTTGGCTAGGAAGTATGAGTGGTTATAACCTGGGCTGGATGCTAGCTACTATAGAGAACTGAGCAGAAAAGCCCCACTCTTGAGGAACTCACGGCTCAAAAGGGGGAAGACAGCACATCTGGAGGCCCAGCTGCAGGCCAGATGGAAAGGCCCAGAAGTGACGGGGCTTGGAGAGTGTTGCATGTGTGCACTCGTATGTGGGCATGTGTGTGTGCATGCTTGTGTGTGCGTATGTCGGTGAGAGAGATGGGATAGCTTTTCTTCCAATGAATTCGGCCTCAGAGGAAAGGAGACGTTTCGACAAACACGGATGAGGGGAGGGTAGGGGCATCTGTTCGGGCCCAAGGTGGCAATGGGGCAAAGGCTCAGGTATCGGCTGGGCGCCCCGTCTGGGCAAACTGAAGGAGATAAAGAGGAGACAGGGAACAGGACCAGGAGACTGGCATGTTGGGTGCCACAAGGAACCTTGGAGACGGTCTCATCCCAGAAGTCTTTCACGTCTTCTCACGAGTCGTCTGGTGACGTCTTATGGCCCTCATCTCAGAATCTGATTTTTTTTCCCTCAATAGTATTTTATTTTTCCAGCTACATGTAAAGATAGTTCTCAACATTCATTTCTTTTTTATTCTTTTTTATATTAAAACTTTTTATTTTCAAAACATATACTTGGATAACTCAACATTCACCCTTGCAAAATCTTGGGTTCCAAATTTTTTCCCTCCCTTCTTCCCACCCCCTCCCTCCAGATGCCAAGTAGTCCAACGTATCCTCATTGATTTCTGTGAGATTTTGTGTTGTGGATTTTTTCTCCCTTCCTCCCTCTTCCCAAGAACAGCCAGCAATCTGTTAAGAGTTGATACGATTCTTCAGGACCCGCTTTTGAAGTGTGTAAAGTCAAATGCATGAGATTACCCAGGAAATCAGTTGTCAAATATTTTAAAAAGAAGTTCCCAGAGTCCAGGTTGCAAAAAGTCCTCCTCGAGGCCCCGGCTTGAGAAGGTAATTCCTAAGAAAAGCCGGAAAATCTTGCCTGGAGGAGGCAGCTTTTGGAACTCCCGGGACTAGAAGGCAATTCTGGCGTGGCTATCGACGTCGCCCTATCTTGTGTGGCCTTGGCCAAGTCATCTCTTGTTTGAGTCTCATTGCTGGCCTTCTGAGGCCTTTAGATTAAGAACTTTGTGGATTCCCCATTGCTGAGCCCCCTTATGTAAGGAGGTACTTAACGTGGTTTTTGAAATCCCTTGTTTTTCCCAAGCTTACACGGCCCAGATCCAGGGTCTCTTGTCTCCACCTTATTCTTCTTGGTCTCGCTACTGACGTCCAAGCTTGCCAGCCCATGGGCCTGCTGTCCTGTGTTCCATCCCGTCTCTCACTCTCCAGTCTGAGGGGTAAACAGTCCAGAACCCCGTGTTCTGGGGTTGATGCAGAGATGGGGTACCGGAGGGCCGGTCTGTCAGGTGACACTGAGCATCCCAGAAGCATTCTGCCTGATAAACCCTATTGATTTCAGATACGCGTCTGGTGCTTCCATTGTGGTAGTTTGGGGTCACGAGGCCTGGGCGTGGTTCCTACTTTTCACTGACTGTGTGACTTGAGACATCTCGCTGAATTGTTCTGATCCCGACGGGGGAGACAGCATGGGATGGTGGGTAGAGAACTGGTCTTGAAGAAGCCAGGAAACAGAGAAAAATAGCTTACCTGTGTTGTGGTTCATGGTGTTTCCTCATACAGGACTTCCTTTCCCATTGCAACCAGATCCAGTCACTTTCCATAGCAATGAACCTCAGTTTCCTCATCTGTAAAGGCAAAGGGCTGAATTAGGTGGTCTCCTTTTAAGGTCAACAGTAGAAGTAGTAGAGTTAGTGCATAGGAGGGATTGAATTTGGGGGAAAGAGGCAGTGGGGTGGAAGAAGCTCAGCCTTGCCGGCCAATGGACTCTGGAAAGCCTGGGGAAGCTGGAGATATTGGATCCGAGCTGGAAAGGAGCGGAAGTCCGAAGGGAGGGAATGAGTCAGTCGGGGAGGTGGAGGAGAGCTGGAAATTAAAGCTGCCCTTGTTTCTCTGTGGAAAATAGCTGTTTCAAGCAATGCCCTCATCTTGGAGAGAAGCCGGTCTCGGCCTGCCCTGCCTCTGGTCTTCTACCGGGCAGATGGCAGGAAGGGGGGGGCACTGGGGGCTGAATGTAGGGTCTGGGGGAGGCCTGGAGGATACTGTGATGGCAGCCACCTGAAGACAGAGCTCTTGGGGAGGCCAGAATGATGAGGACACTGGATTTGAACTCAGATTTAAATTTAGAGGGTAGGTTACATCCCTCATCTTTTTCCATACTGGCTCTGAACTTGGGCCGTTTCACTATGTACCGTGATAATGGAAAGCTGTGGCTTGGCTATTTACTAACCTAGGGTGAGTAACTTAGGGAAACTGAGGCCCGGAGAGAAGCTCTGTTTGGACGGTATAATTTCCAAGGCCCCTTCAAGCCCTAAATCAGTGACCAGACAGATGTTTGGAGGTTCTCCTATTTGGCATCTCTTCTCCCCGCCCCCCCATATGTGCCAATTTTCCTCAGAGATCATGGGACCCCAGGCTCACTATGAGGAAGATGGCATCATTCATCTCAGGAAGTAGCCCTTAGCTCAGAATAGTGAGTACAAGCGTGCTGTGGTAGAAAGGAGGCTAGATTTGCAGTGAGAAGATCTGGCTTCCAAATCTTGACACTGCTACTTTCTGTGTGATTTTGGGCAACTCATACTTTGCCTTTGTGAGCCTCAGTTTCCTCGCCTGTAAAATGAGAAAGTTGAACTCTGGTGGCCCCTGGAGTCTTTCCCATCAAAGGATCTAGGATCCTTTGACAGTGATGGAGGCGTGAAGCTGGTTGGGTGTAGGCAACTTCAACAAAGTCCTTGGAGGTCTTCACATATGTCATCCTTCCCTCGGATAAGCCATCGGTAAAGTCGAAAGGTGGGAAAAACCATGGTGTTGTGCAGGACTCTGAGGGTGGACCATGTGTTTGTGCTCCAGGGTGGGGGCTTCCAGTCCCCAGAGAAGGACTTAGTGTGGGAAATTTCTGCGTCCAATTAATAGTTGGCTGTTCTTGGCCCTCTGGGTGGTGGTGGGAAGACCAAAGGGAAAGACACCAATGGAGAAGCTGGTGTGATGGCTTAAGGGGGGGATTTCTCTCTTCTTCCTCCCCCCCCGCCCAGGCTCTCTGTTCTTCAATTGTCTAATATTCTCCAGAGTTGTTGGCTCAGGCCCAGAATTTTTCCCCTAATTCTCAGGGCTGGGATGGAACTGTATAAATAGATCTCTGCAGGGGGCTTCCTCATGCAGCTTGACTTCCCCCCACCACACCCCCTTCCCTCCGAGTCCTTCCACTTGGGGCGCGACGGAGAGGCTCCTTGGGAAGATTTTATTGCTGACTCTAGCCGTTCTATTTTTGGTTTGGGGATGTGTGTGCTTTGTGGGCCTCTTAAACTGGAGCCGGGAGCTATTTTTGGTATTGATATGTTTCTCCAATGGAGGTAGGAAGGGGCCCAACTTTCTGCCTCTTGGCAGAGGCTGATGCCCCACTGGCCCAAGCCTTGTGTGGGCTGGAGTTGGAGGCCAGGGTGAATAGCTGGATGCCCATCACCTACTCGTCATGGGAAGATGCCTCAGGCAGTGTGTTTCACAGACTGTAGAGCCAGCCTCGGAGGTGTGCGTTCAGAGTCACGAGATATGACTTAAGACACATCAGCGCTATCTTGAAAAGTCAGACCCGAGCCCAAGCCCTAGCCATGTGATCATGGGATATTTTCTTCTTTTTTTTATTAAAGCTTTTTTATTTTCAAAAGATACGCATAGGTAATTTTTCAACATTGACCCTTGCAAAACCTTTGTTCCAAATTTTCCCCTCCTTCCCTCCACTCCCTCCCCCAGATGGCAAATAATCCGATATAGGTTAAACATGTTAAAATATGTTAGATCCAATATAGCCCTACGTCTTTATACAATTATCTTGATGCACAAGAAAAATCAGATCAAAAAGGAAAAAAAATGAAAAAGAAAACAAAGAGTTTTTTCACTATCTTGTTGTTTGCTTGCTATGTTGAGATCTACATTCAGTCCCTATATTCCTCTTTCTGGATGTACATGGCTCTCTACATCACAAGATCATTGGAACTGGTCTGAATTGTTTCATTGTAAGAAAGAGCCACGTCCATCAGAATTGATCATTGTATAGTCTTGTTGTTGCCGTGTATAATGATCTCCTGATCCTGCTCATTTCGCTCAGCATCAGTTCGTGTGAGTCTCTCCAAGCGTCTCTGTATTCATCCTGCTGGTCATTTCTTATAGAACCATAATATTCCATAACATTCATAGACCACAATTTATTCAGCCATTCTCCAATGGATGGGCATTTACTCAGTTTCCAGTTTCTGGCCACTACAAAGAGGGCTGCCACAAACATTTTTGCATGTGTGGGCCCTTTCTCTCCTATATGATCTCTTTGGGACATAAGCCCAGTAGAAACACTGCTGGGTCAAAGGGTATACATAGTTTTATAGCCCTTTAGGCATAGTTCTCAATTGTTCTCCATAATGTTGGATCAGTTCACAAATCCACCAACAATGTATCAGGGTATGGGATATTATTTCCAGACTTCATGTGAGCCTTCTCATATGTTGAGGGAAGAGAATAGAATTGGCATTTCTCAAGCCCTTAAAGTATGCTAGAAATGGTGATGGGCAGTTCTTGGGGGAAGGAAGCACTGTAGGCTTCTGGGATCGAGACCCTCTTCTGCATTAAATACCCCTACCAAGGTTCCATGGTTTCCTCTTCAGATGCTGACGTTTCTGGATTGGGCAAGGAGACAGAAATGGTGACGCCCAACATTCACATTCTTTGAAATCTGAGCCCTTGGAAGGCCCTCAGCAGAGCTTTTCTATGGGATCTTTTCTTTGGTCTTGGTTTCCTCACGTGAAGAACGAGCATGAGTTAGATGGTTCTTTTAGCAGTGGTTGAGGACCTTGAAGTCCAAGCCTCTTGCCTGGCTACAGAATCTTGGGCAAATCCCTCTTTCTTATTCTCCCTGGAGCTCAGTTTCTTTCTCTGTAACATGACATGGTTGGGCCAGATTTCCCTTAGCTTAAGTTATGACTATCATTTAGAGTTGGGCCTCCTGTTTCTCCCTCTTAGCTTAGACTAGAGGCTTCTGAAGTAGCCTGAGTCAGTCTTTCTCTCCCCGCCCCCACCCCCCCACCAAGATTCTTCCCAATAACGAGACTTAGCGAGAATTCTTGGGTCGTGGAATTTTTGCTTCTTTCTGGGAGTCGCACCCTTTCCTCTGTTCCCTCCCCTTCCTCCTGGGTCTCTTCTCTCCGTGGGCTCCAGCTAGCCTGTCCTGCTGCCAAGGGGTGACTGGCCCCCTTTGCCTTTCCCCTCTCGGTTTCCCCAGATTCGAAGAAAAATAACTGGTGGTAATGGACAGGATTTCATGTCCATATAAGGAAGTGCCACTGGAAGGGTACCTAATGACCCTGTTAGTTGGCCAGTTTGGAGTGGTGCCCGAGTAGCAGGATGCTGGGGGACAACGCCCAGGTTAGGGCTTTGGCGGCTTGGCGGATGTCTCCAGATTTGGAGTAATTGTAATGTCAATGTGGGTTTGGGGAATGCTAATGTTTGTTCTAGGCTGTCTCTTCCTGCCCTCTGCTGCCTTCTCTTGTTCTTCTTTTCCGGGCTTTTCGGTCCTATTGTCAATCCTCAAATAGATTTCCTCTTCGGACAAAGTTGCTTTTCAGGACTGGCCTGAAACATTGTGAAGGAGGGAGCCCCTTCAGGAAGACAGTTGAGAAATCTGTGCCCATTAAGGTGTGAATGATCCATGAAGCAAGCAGGTGTTCCTTCCTGGCTTCCTCATCTTCGTGGTGGTTGGGTGGTTGGATGGGTGGGTGGTTAGAGCCTTAAGGTAAAGAAAAATGGCATCAGTGGCCTGAGGCCACAGGGAACTAGATATATACACACATATATGCACACACATGGGCGTACAAACACATATAATAAAATAATTACATCTATGTGGAAGAAAAATAGGGCAGGGTTATATAAGGATGAAACAACCTTCTCAAGGCCAGAGAAATACTAGTTGTTATCACCGGGTTCCATTTCCTCTTGGGAAAGAGACTTGAATTGGGTGCTTTCTCTGATCCCATTGAGCAACGACTTTGTGTTCTAAGTTTCTTGTGAATGACCACTAGGGTACCTTCACCTTTAACCCCTGTTAGACTCTCAGGCCTTGGCGAACTGGAGCCAGTGTGGATTCAGGGATGCGGTCCAGCTCGCCGTGGCCAAGGGCCCACTGCCAGTTAGCCTCGGAGTGGAGGATCCGGTGGTCCGGCGCTCTCGTCCATGACATCATCTGACCCGCCTGTCTATTTCTGGCGCTCTGGCTCTGAAGTCTCTTTCTCTGTCTCTGTCCCAGCTTCTACCTAGCCCTGGTGCCCTACAGTTATAGAATCCCAAAGGAAGGAGACAGAGGGAGACCTCTACTTGGGATGTTGCTGGCTGTTCCTAAGGTCCCTCCAAATAGCCAGCGTCTTCATAAAGCTAGAATCTGGGGAGCCAGATGGGCAGGATCTCCGACAGAGAGCAGCAGAGATGCAGGGATCGTGGTGCAGAATAGGAACGTGATAAAACATGGCAGGCGCTTGGCTAACCTTCAAACTTCTTATCAATGGTAATCGTTAGGATTCCTCTTGGAAGTTGCCTTAGAGAAACATGACGTAGCTGAGAGTCCTGGCCCTGGGGTTCAGAGGACCTGGTTTAAAGCCCAACTCTGATGTTTCTGACTTACGAGACCTTGAGCCTCAGCTTCCCTAACTATGAAATGAGGGGCTTAGACGCTGGCTGCTCAGGTCCATTCCAGCTCTGCAATCTGTTCTTAGCCCCACATCTGATAGGTCACGCCTTGGTAAATGCCGAGGGTTTGTTCTGTTTCCTCCCATCAAATGAAGTTTGGGCATTGATGACATAACATGACCTCTGAGCCTAGCCACCTTCCAAGTAGCCTTAGGCAGGTCATTGGATCTTTCTTGTTTGTATTCTTATGGGAAATCCCTTCCTCTCTAATCTAGGATCCTAGATGTGACCTAACTCTGAGAACCCAGTTTGCCACTTAGCCTGTACATGACTTTGTGGAAGTCATTTCTCTTTAGGCCTTGGTTTACCCCTTTGCAAGATCCCTTTCAGCTTTAATTTCTATGCTCTGAGGCCGTCTACACTAGTAGTGTCCAATAGGAATAGGAGCCTCTAAATAGAACAGAAGTATCCCTGAAGGATGCCGATCATCTTGAAAAACTACATGTCTCGTGGCCACATGATAAAATCCAACAGGAACCCCATTTTAATGTGGTTTGGACCTCACACGGGAGTGTTTGGGGGCCTCGTGGGACCCAAGGGGCCCGTTTTTGATGCCTCTGGAATCCCTTCCTTAGTCCCTTCCCAAGTGGCCATCCTCCTCCTAGCTTCCTCACGTCCAGTAACAGGAAACCCACTATTAGCTCCTTATATGGAGCTGAAAGCTTGTCCGTTGCAGAGGTAACGTAACTTATTGTTCCTGGGGCTACCCTCTGGAGCCAGGAAGAACGAGGTCACTCCCCTTCCAAAGCCTTGTGGACATCCATCGGGTTTTTCCTATATCAAGTCATCTCTTCTCATGGTTAGTTACCTCCCCCCCCCCCAGTTTTTTTAATTGACTCCCTTATGCCTTAAACTCTAGTACTTCCTCACACGAACCCCCAGGCTCATGTTGCCTGTAAGATTCAGTGTGTACCTTCAGTGAAGAGATGAACTCCAGGACTGACAGGAAAGCCTTTCAAAACCCTACGTCAGCCCCACCAATTTTTTTCTTATCCTACTGGGACAGCAGTGGGGTTACTCCATGCCCTCAGCCCTAGAGGTCAAGGTTCAGCTGTGTGTGTTACCCGCCCCCCCCTTTTAGGAGTATCTGTTTTACAAGGCACCCATAGCCAAGGTGACCTGGGATGTTAGATTAGCTCTTGTTGCAGAGGCTGAGAAGCTTCTAGGTGGGAGTTCACATCCTGAAGCCCACGGACTCCTCAGGAGCCAGTGGAGAGATCGCAGACTTAGGTGGAAAGCGAGGTGACGTCTCTTCGTTTTCAGTGGCCTTGAACTGAAACTTAGCATTTCCTTCAATTATTTAGAAACCGATCCCACGAAGGGGTCTGTCAGCTTCACCAGACTGTTTAAGGGCTCAGAAGCCCAGGCTGGGGGGAAACACACACAGCTTGCCAAGGGAGAATGGGAAACTCGATTTGTAGGAGTTTATACGGGCCCTCCCCACCAAATCTGTACAGAATTCTTCATTCTGCGGGGCGGCCCCCCCCAATTAATTCCTTGGTAGATGCTCCCCGGGTGTGTGATCAGCTCCCATTCAGTGAATCAGGAGGACCCAGATTTGAATCCTTCAGATGCTAGCTGTATGTATGGGCAGGAGATAGGAGTCCCACACCTTTCTTTATTTTATAAAAGGGGATACTGAGACCTAGAGAGAAGAGCCAGTTTGTTCCTAAAGAGAATGGCAGAGCTGGGCTCTGGGCCTAGAGCACCGCATCTCGCTGTCTTTGGAACTGAAAGAGACTTGAGTGGCCGGGTGGTCGAACCCATACTTGAATCCCCTCAATGCTGTGCTTGGTTTGGTCACCTGGCCTTTGCTTGGAGAATTCCAATTGTCTCTGTGGTGTTGATTTTGTGGGGTGTTCAAAGACCCCCTATTATAATGGTTTTTTTAATGACATCTGGGGAGGAGGAGAGTAGAGTCACGATGTGATATGGCATCCCAGAAGACTAATGGGATCATGGGAAGTGGTAGAAGAGAGATGGTGTCCAGATAACCGAGTTCTGTCTTGCAGCCCCTTTTGGGGGGAAATACATGGTTAGGCTGGGGAGTATCCAGCAGAGGGCAGTTGGGATGGGAAAGGTCTGCATTTCCTACTAAAGGGGATAGATTAGTTAAGGGAGTCTGGGTTGGTTGGTCCGGGAAAGGCGCCTCCAGGGTGGGGGTGTTCAAAAGTTCCTGACGTAGAAGAGGGATTACACTTGCTCTGAGGGCCTCGGAGAATTCTGTTTTTGTTGCTGTTTAATGTCGTCTTCGTTTGCATAATTATAATCATTGTGCATATTGTCCTTGGGGGTTCTGGGTTCTGCCCACCTCCTATAAAGACAGACCCTTTCCCAGAAGCCAGACTAACCACCGCTCCGCGTGTGTGTCTTGTTGCAGATCAGCGTTCGGGTGACCACCATGGATGCCGAGTTGGAGTTTGCCATCCAACCCAACACCACCGGGAAGCAACTCTTTGACCAGGTAAGCTGTCTGTCCCCCTTCCTTTTAAGGTTTCGGAGGGTCTGAGAAATCTTCTTGTCCAGTCCCCCTCGTTTTACACTTAGAAAGGGCAAGATCTCGCTAGCAATTTGAAAAGCAACAAGTCGCAGAGCTAGCCCTGGACCAAATGGGGGGATTTGGCAAGTTGGATCCTTCCCGCGTCCCCAAGGGGCCCATTCTCCCTGGTTGAAGGTAGGATCTGAGCACTCGATTCGCTTGTGGATTTGGTTGTGTATATTTTTGGATAATCTTAAAAATGTTTTATTGATGCTTTCCTCCCCTTATGATAACCACAGCAACCCCCCTTAAGCCAGGGAACCCTTCCTTATAACAAATAAACCTCAAATTTAGCAAAGCTTTGAGTACTGACAGAATTCTCAGATGGGCTATTAGTGATTACAAAGGGTCAGCCTGGCTTAAGTCATTTTTCCTCCCTGGACCTCAGTTTTCCTTTCTGTTAAATGAAGGAGTTAGACTTGAGTTCCTTCTGGTTCTAAAATTAACATCCCACGACAGATGTGAAGAACTCTGTGTCACTAACCACAGAGGGGACCTCTGTTAAGTCGCTTTTCTTTGGGCTTTGGTTTACTCCTTCGTGGGCAGCTAGGGGCTACTTTTCTTGAGTTGAAATTGGACACTTCCTAGCTGCGAGACCCTAGGCAAGTCCCTTGTTGGCCTCAATTTCCACATCTGTAAAATGAGCTGGAGAAGGAAATGACAAATGATTCCAGTATCTCTGCCAAAACGGCGCCAAGTCCTGAAAAGTTGGATGCTATCAACAAATTGACCCCTCTACAGAGGGAAGATTAGATGATATTCTCAAAGTCTCTCCTAGCTTTACATTCTGTATTTGGACCATTTAAGTGAGCCCCTAGAAGCAGGACCGCCTTCTCTAAGTCCTTTTATGAATCTGTTCTTGCCCATCCAATCTCATTCCCTTCTCTGATTTGGCTCCTACCTGCAACAGCAAATCGAGAGACTGCTAGAAAGGGATGAAGGTTGCCTCCATTTTAGGGAAGATTTTCGTAAAATCTCTCGTGCTGGTCTTATAGAGGAGTCAGGAGAGCTAGACTTAGGAAACGATTCTCTTTCAATGACTTTGGAGCTAGTCAGATGTTGACCCAACTCGGCGTGTGCCTTAACAGCAGCCTCGGCTTGGAAGAAATGCCCGAGGGAACTTGGCTCTGCCTGATGGGCCCGAACAGTGGGGGAAGACTCGGATCGAATCCCTTTCAAGTTTGCCGATGATGTAAACTGGGAAGAGATGGCCGACAGAGAGGCCTTTTCTAGGGATTAATGAGAAGTCTTGTGCTGGGGTTCAAGAAATTAACTGGAACAGGGTGGGGGAGGCCTACAACAGATTGCCTGGAAAGAGATCAGGGGACTACAGTAAGCGGCCTGCAAACTCGGTAGTCGGTAGTGGGACGGGGCGGCCCTGAGAGTCCATTCAGTCTTGGACCGGAGCGAGAGACGGAGCTTCCAGAAATAAGGAGACAATCAGTCAGTTAGGCTAGGGTTGTGTCCTGGATGCCGTAGCCGATGAATAAGCTGGAGAAGAGCCAGGGAGAGGATGTTGTGTGAAGACTGGCCGAAGGCGCTGGTTTTATCTGCCCTCTAGAAGAGAAGCCTATGAAGGACGTATGAAGAGGTAGCAGTCCGGTTCTGTTTGGTCTCCCTAAGGCAGAACCAGAGCAATGACTGGAGATCACAGACAGTCAATTTTGGCCCGATTTCAGGAAGTTTTTGTTTTTGTTTTTGTTTTTTAACAATCTTGGGGAAACAATGGTCTGAGGAGTGTAGGGAGGCTCCTCCTGCTACCTGTTAAGGATAAAGGGATCCCATGCATCCTGCCCCAGGGCACCCATACGTTTGTTTTCCTAAAGTTCAGTAGAGGAGATCGAGTTTTTATTTTTAGTGCTATAATATTTATTTGTTAATAAAGCTTATATTGAATGTTGTCACAAACAACTGAATTTGCCGTATAAGGATTTGCTTTGAATTTAGTGGAGGCAGACTAATGTCATCGGTAGAAGGAATGCCCAGCTAGCGAGTGCTACGATGGCAGGTCTGTACTCGCTAGAGAGCTTCCTGGGCCAGGAAGAAATCAAGTGACTTAGCAAGGGTCACACAGTCAGGATGGCTGAATTTCAACAGGGGCCTCTCTTATTGACTCTGAGGCTATTCTAGGTATTAACCCAAGCTGTTTTTTCATTTTATGTAAAGGCATAAGGTATCGTAACTTTTTTTTGTTTTTCAAATTTATTATCTATTTTATTTATCTTTAAAAAGTAAGTATTGTAACTTTTCGGCCTTTTGGGAGCTCCTGTCTTGTTCCCCCACCATTTCTCATCTGGACTGTCCCTAACTTGGGCCCGGAAGATCGGAAGATTTAAAGCTGGAAGAGACCTTAGAGATAATCTAATCGAACCCACAGATTTGACTGAGGAGGAAACGGGACCAGAGAAGGGAGTGATTAGTTGAGGGCCGCCCATGTGGGCAGATGGCAGGACTGAGTTTCGAATCCAAGTCTTCTGACTTGGAGGTCATTTGAATCTTTCTATTTGCTCTTAAAAAGCAGAACTATGTCTTGGAGGTCTCCCAGCAACCTTTGTAGCTCTCTTGACATGAGGCCTTTCTGGGATACTGCCTGTCCTCGGGCCCAGTGGGAGCAGCAGGCCTGCGATTGGCTGGCTTGAGGGGGCTCCCATCCCCAGACTACATTCCAGTGGGCAGGAGAAGGGGAGGTGGCGGCCTGTTCTCAGTTAGGATCCCCAGTGGGTGCGGGGGCGGGAGGCTAGTCCTTGTCCAAGTGATGACAATCCCTCGCCTTTGACAGTGAGTGCTTTGTCTATCGGACACTGAGTGAAGGGGGGGACTGCTTGTTAGAGTGAGGAAGCCGTGGATGGGGGCCCAGGGCAGAACTAGTCCAGAAACAATGAAGGGTCTTAACTTGGAGCCTTCCCTCTTCCTCCTCTCTCTAATATGATGCTATCGGGGCTCTGGAGTCCTAAGTGGGCTTTGTTTCTGAAAAGGGTGTGGCTTAGCGGAAAGCCCAGCGGTTAGCAGCTGTGGCCGGCCTCATCTCCCCAGATGGCCCAGATGTTCACCTCGGCTCTCCGTCCGGCCTTCTAAATGGAGCCCGTGCCGGGACCTTTCACAGGTAGCCAGAATTAGGAGACAGACGCCTCTCGGGTCTTCCAGAGTCTTAGTCTGATTATGGTGTAGACTTCACCAGTATCCCAGAGGCCATTTTGAGTCCAGTGCCTCCAATTTACAGGTGAGGGAACTGAGGCCGGGAAGGGTAAGCGAAGTACCCAGCAGCTAGTAAGTGTCTGAGGGGGGATTTGAACCCAGCTCTTGCTAATTCCAAGACCTATTGTGCTGCCTTGTTGTTTCCTCCTACTAAGATTCCAAATAGGAAGTTGTTTTCAATCTAGAAAATAATTGTTAATGGGCAAAAGCAAATAGTTAAACAAGTTAATCTTATTTGAATGAACAGACAACAAACAAAAAGTGAATTTGTTCTGCGTCCCCTTCCAAGTCTGTCTGAGATTGCATGAGATTGCACTTCCTGGTGTGTGTGTGTGTGTGTGTGTGTGTGTGTGTGTGTGATTCTTGTCTCTGTTTCTCTCTGACTCTTCCTCTGTATATCTCCATCTCTGTCTCTCTGTCTCCGTCTGGGGTGTGTGTATGTGCGTGTGTATATCTGTCTCTGGGTGTCTGTCTGTCTGATTCTTCTCTGTGTCTCTATCTCTCTCTCTATTTCTGTCTCCCTCTGTGTCTGTGTCTGTTTCTCCCTCTGTGTGTGCGTCTCTCTCTGTGTCTCTCCTCTCTTTCTCCCCCTCTCCGCCCAGTCCCATTTGGCACTTCTCCCCGTTTGTCTGCAAGCACTCTGGAAGCCGGCTATTGCCGGCGGCCCCCCTCCCCCCGCTCCCACTCCGGGCAGCCCTTTTCCCCGGGTTGCAGGCTTTCCAAAGCACTTCCTCCCCCTCTGGCCCTATGAGATCACTGCATCCCCCCACAGGCAGTGAGTGTGTGTGGTGGAGTGAAGCATTCTTGGCCCAGCGTCCCAGCCCCTCCACCCAGTACTTCATATGTGTTATACGTGTAACCCCAGGGTACCCGGGCCCGTGACTTCCCCTCTCTGGCCTCAGTTTCCATAATCTGTAAAATGAGGGGATTGGACCAAGCTTCAAAGGTCTGTTCCCGGCTCTAAATCTGTGCTTATAATGGAGTGTGAAATGAGACATCCCCATCTGTCAGGCCCTGGCGGGACTGGGGCCCAGGATGGAGAGGGCCGTCCGGCCAGCTGCCGTGCGGTGGTGTTGACAGGCAGCGGGTCTTTCCTGGGTCCTGGGATCTGGACGGTGACCGAAGTGGACCAGAGGAAGGGCTCTGGTTGGCACCAGCAGTTTCCATACCGGGCAACAACGGGAGACCGGGCCGGGCTGCTCCTTTCTCACCGTAGTCCCCGGGCACGGCCGTGTTACTGTCACAGCCAGGCCACGGGCTTGGAGACTGAGGGCCTTCAACTTTTAGCACGCCCTAGCTGAAGAGGACAGAGCAGCTTCCTTGTGTGGGTCACTTAGGTCCGGGCCTGTAGCCCTCCAATTAGAATGCTCGGGTTGGCAGGACAGCTTTTACCAGGCGGCCCAGTTGGCACAGTCAACCCATCCCAATCTCCTTGAGCTCAACTAAGGCCGCTTACTTGGCCCACAGTGGGAGCCTACCCCCAGCCTTCCTGTGGCCCGGGACTTTGAGGATTAGGAAGTAGCCTTAGGAAAGGGGCGTGAACAGCTAGCCCCAGTAACCAAGGAGATGCTTTGCAGCTGCTGGACACAAGGGGGCTAGAGTCTTAGCAACATAAATCAAGGCCTTTGATCAAGGTCTCCTTTTTCTCATTGAAAATCCTCTTCCTTCTGTCAGCAGTCCCTGAGTGACACACCCAGAGGGCCCTTCTGAACTCCAAGCCTGGGCTGGGATGTGCAATAGAGACAGAAGATGCAGTTCTGAAGGACCCTGGCCAGACAAGGGGGCCAGGAGCTAAGAGCTCGGGGTGATGTCAACAACTTTCCATTTCCTTCTCACTTGGCTGAGACCATCCTCCTCCTGGGAGCCCTGTCTTGGCTATTGGCAACTTTAGATAAAGCTTCACTCCGGTTCTAGGCCTTGGGCCCTATGGACCTCAGCAACTTGCCTCCTAGGAGCATTGCTTTTTCCTAGCACTACTACTTAGGAGATAGGTGACCGTGGGTATGGCACTTCCCTTTTGTACCTCATTTTCCTTCTCCCTAAAATGGGTCTATTGAGCTAAGCCTATATAAGATTTAGGACCACAGGGGGCCTTAGAAATTGACCAGACTTAGGGGCAGCTAAGTGGCACATTGGATAGAGCCCTAGCCCTGAAGTCGGGAGGACCTGAGTTCAAATCTGGCCTCAGACATTTGACACTTCCTGGCTGTGTGACCCTGGGCAAGTCACTTAGCCTCAGTTGTCTCAGGGGAAAAAAGAAAAAGGATTAAAAAAAAAAAGCAGTTACCCAGACTTACTGGGCAATTCGGCAAGTATGAGGCTTTGGGCCTTTTCTCACCCTTCCCAGAGCTTATTTAGCTCTCTGGGTTCAGAGAGATGTCCTAGTTCATCCCTAATTACCATCTTCCTTCTGCTGATGGCATCACAGTTGGATTCATTCCTCAGTAAAAAAAAAAAAAAAAGGGGGAGGGATTGGTGGCCCTGATCTAAGGTCCCTTTCAAGTGTGAACCTAAGATTCTCTAGATGGCCTGTCCTCCTCTCCCCCTGCCTCGTGGTTAGCATTCTCCCAGCCACAAGAGTGTTTTGTCCACAGGAGGGGAGAATACACAAATTTAGGAGCTAGCTACTCCAGCGAAAGGGATGAGTTTACTCCTGGAAACTGTTGCCATCGAGGTGTTTCGGTTGCGTCTGACTCTTCGGGGCCCCATTTGGGGTTTTCTTGGCAGAGATACTGGAATAATTTGCCATTTCCTTCTCTATGGGGAAAATGGGTCAACAGAGTGGAGTGAGTGACTTGCCCAAAGTCATTTAGCCTCTGAGTCTGGATTGGAACTCAGAAAAAGGAAATGACCTAACTCTAAGTCTGGCGCTCTCTGCTGTGTCACCTAATACTATAAATCAAAGAAAACCAACTTGGTCCTTGTTTGTGCTCATTGACTCTGAACTTTTGAGCCTCGAAGGGCTCAGGGCCCCAAAAGAATATTGGATTTTCTAGGCCAAAATCTCTCCCCTCCAAAACCAACCAAACCTTCAAATAAACCACAAATCCCCTGGATATACCTGGGCACTCGTTAGCTGAGGTTGTCCAGTGGATTGGTTGACACACGGCCTGGTTTACGTAGTAGTTATCTGGGGTGAATTGAGGGTTACACCCATCTATCCCAAGACCGTCTGATCCAGCTCCTTCCCCCGGACGATGTTCTCGTCCCCTTCAAGGACTCGACTCCGGGTATACACACGAACGTGTCTGAGACGACCTCTAGAAATGGCCTCGTCAAGTGAGACGGGCAGCGTCCCCGGGGACCGGGGGGTCCCCATGGGCAGCTAATCCCCAGCTCACGTGGAGTCTCATAACTGAACGTGGGGACCGCCAAAGTAGGAATGAGCAGTAAGCGGTTGATCCGTACACCTCTTTTATATATACCCATAAACCCAGGGTTGTGTAAAAATGTCTTGGGTGAAAAGGGGTCACAAGTAGAAAGAGTTTGTGGCCCCAATCTAATCTATCGTACTCCCCACTGAGACCCCCAAAGTTTGTGAGGCCCAAAATCACACAGGAGATCTTTGCCAGAGCCAGGGTTCTATCTTCAAGGCCCTGATCCCAGGTGCTGCTTGTAAAGAGAAGAATTCTTTTCCATGGAGCCCATTTGCTCATGAAGCTGGGTTAGCCTCGGGCCTGCGGTTATCCCAGCCTCCTCCTGGGTATCCTGATGAAGCCAGAGGGCTGTGGGAGGAGGCGGCCTATTTTTATGAGCAACCACCGGACTCCAGTGAGAGGCCTTGTGGTCAGGACAAGGTAGAAGGAGCTTCGACCCACCGGCTAGCTTCGCCGGCTCGGAGGATTCAGGGACGGAATGTATTCTGCTCTAACTCCTACGGTTGTTAATTGGTCTGTGAGCCTTTCTTGAGCACCTACTGTGTACCAGGCTCCAGCTCTGGTCCGTTATCTGAGGCACACGCCATTAGGAGGACTAGAATTTCACCACAGGTCCCTGGCTCCCCTTTCCAGATGGCCATAGCAAAGGCCCAGAAGCTAATCTCTCTAGGAAAGCTGAAAATGAGATTAACCTCATTTCCCATTTGGAGCAATATTTGTCCCTAGCTTGTTTTCCGCCAAAGCTTGAGGGTCACCGGGAGGTGGGAAAGGAGGATGGGGAGAGGAAAGGAGGGGATGATGGCCCCATGGCCCAAGCCCAGATTTCACATCTTTTCTGGTTCATGCCGTGAGTCCTAGATTTTGTGAAAAAACCACTTGGGCTGCAATTTCTGCCACTTCTAGAGGATCTTTGCGTGTCTCTCTCCCCGAATACCGAGGCGGCTAACCGTGTGGCCGAGAAATAGTTCCCCGAGCCTCCGTAGACCGAATGCCCGCTCGCCCACCGAGTGGCCCCCGGCCCTTCCTTGAGTGATGAATCCCCAAGAGTACCTGACTGGCGTCAGACCAAGGGACTGGTGGCCGTTTCATTTTTGCCCCCTTTGAGGCCTGGTTCCTGGAAAGAATCCTCCCCCGCACCTTAGCTTCCAGCAGTCCCAGTTGCCTTTGCCCTGTCTTGCCCTTAGAAGTCAGGCCCGTGAGATCCGACGGCCTTCTTGGCATGATGGGTAGAATATAGATTTGGAGTCCAGGCTCAAATCCTACCTCAGGAACATCAGTGAACTCGGTTTGGTCATCTGTAAAATGTGTGTAATGTTAGCACCTGGTGGTTGGTGGTTGTTGGGCGCATCAGAATGGGTTTAGTAAATTTTGAAGCTCTGCAGAAATGCGAGCTGTTATTATTAGGCCTCCTTTCAAAGAAACCTGGGCTTTATCCAACATGGCAACCCAGCCAGGGACAGCAGGGGGGAGCAAATCGGGCCCCGCCTTTGATTCGAGGCTCGGCTTCACTCGAGACACTAAGAGCTTGACCCTGTTCCAGTGTCTTCACCTCCCTGGGCCTCGGTTTCCCCTCCAAAATGGAGGAGTTTCTTTCTCCAGGTCTCTTGTATGAGACCTGGGAGAGGAAGGAAGCAAGCAAGCATTTATTAAGTGACTTACTACACGCCAAGCGCTGTACTAAGTGCTTATTACATTCGGTGCTATTGTCCAGATTTTATACCTGGGCGAGTTCTATGATTTTTCTCTGCCTCAATTTCCCCCCTTTATAAAATTCAAGGGTTAGACTAACTGGCCTCAGAGTTCCTTACAACTTGAGATCTTAGATCCTCTTATTTTACTTAAGAGATTCTTCCTCTGCACTGCTACAACCCCCCCCTCCCCCCCGAAAAGAAAAAAGAAAAGAAAAACACCAGTCCCTCTCTCTGGACTTTTTCCTGAGTTAGACTTAGTTTGCTGGCACTGGTTTTCCTCCTGAGCCATTGGGCTCAGTCCATTAGGGCTAGTGATGGGATTTATCCTGCTTCTTTTTGGGAACCCCCCCCCCAATCTGGGATAGGGTATTTTTAAATTTGGTCATTCTTCTCTTACATATTCTCATTTTCTTTCTCTGTCCCCTTGTCTCTCTGTCTGTCTGTCTGTCTGTCTCTCTCTGTTCCTTTCTCTGTCTTTGTCTCTTTCTCTCTCTGTCTCTCTCTGTCTCTGTCTCTCTTTCTGTCTCTGTCTCTGTCTTTCTGTATGTATTTTTCTTTGTTTCTCTCTGTCCCTCTCCTTTCCTCTGTCCCTCCTTTCTCTGTCTTTGTTTCTCTGTCTCTCACACTCCTCAGGCTTTAGAACAAACACTCCTTGGCCCGGGGTGGGAAAGCCACATATGGTTGATGGGATCCTGGAAGCTCTTCTGGCTTCTAGACCCAAGGACCCATGGGGTTGCAACTTGACTCCCCCCCCCCCCATTCCCCTGGGACCTGCTGCTCGGGTCCCAGGTCAGCAAGAAAGGGGGGAGGGATGTGCCCAGTTGCATTTTGTCCACTCCGTCTCCCCGAGGGTCTTGTCCCTTTCTGTCTGACCCAGTGATCAGGGCCTCAATATCCCTTCTTGTCGGAGGTGCCTGGGAGTAGGAATTGTTCTCTTGGTCTCTTTTGCTGAACCTGTTACATGGTGTCTGTGTGTGCTCCATGGGGTGGTTTTGTGGAGGGGGGAAAGAAGGGGTGACAGGGACTTAAAGCACAAAAAGAAGCACCCACAGATTACTTCTCTTTCTCCCCCCCCCCCCCCCGAATGGGCAAAAAAACCCATATGTCTCATTTAACAGAGTCGGTTTTCTTTGTAATCCTGGGGGTTTTCTTTGTCTAAAAAAGGTTCTGAAAAGAGGTTTATAGCCTTGCCCAGGGAGGCGGGCATGGCACAGTAAAAGTTAAGAATTTGATTTTCAGGGGAAGACCAGTCTGTGGAGTTGCAGTCAGCATCAAGCCTACCCATAATCCCCATGGGGTTCTAGGTGACGTGCAGCATTTAGGGAGCCCCACAGTGCACAGAGTGATCTGGAGTCAGGAAGACCTGGGTTCACATCCTAGCTGTGTGATCCTGGCAAGTCACTTTGCCTGCCTGCCTCAGTTTTTTCATCTGTAGAATGGGGATCATGATAGCCCTTGCCTCCCAGGATTCTCATGAAGGTCCAAGGATGTCACATTTATAGAGTGCCAAGCACAGTGGCTGGCGTGTACCTGTGTGCTTTTTCAGGGGAGCACACCCAGAAGAGATTAGCCTTGCTCGGCCTAGTCCCACAGGGAAAATCCGCTAATCTTCAGTCAAGGGCCCCAGGTTCAAAGGTTTGACCCTTGCCACCTAAGGGCCGGGAAGGTCAAGTCACTGACCACCACCCAGAAGAATAGGGATTGAGGACCACGAATTTGAACTCCAAATCCTGTCTTCTCCACGTTACACAGAAGTTGTGGTTGTCCCAGGGTTCCTTCAAGGCCCCTCCTAGTGCAGCTGCCTCATTTGACAGATGAGAAAACGGTTTCAGAGAGGTAGAGTGGCTCCTCAGGGTCATCCAGGCATCAAGCTTCCCCATGGGAGCACCCTCCCCGCCAGGGCCCGTGCAAACCCCGAGCCGCTAGGCTGGGGCGGCGGCGGCGGCCGGGGGTGGCGAGCGTCCCCCTCGCGGCCAGGCCTCCGCACTGCTTTCCCACATTCTTTGTGCTCGGGTCCCTTCATTATGATGCTCGTGAGCTCCCCTGGGGCCACCGCTGGGGAAGCCGGAGCTGGTTAAGTGGCCCAGAGCAGGCCCCATTGCCATGGTGATGCCCAGGGTGAAAGAACAGAGCCTGTTTGTCTCTCTCAGGCGTCGCACCCTCTCCCACCCGCGCCCGCTGCGACCGCTCCGTTGGCTCTGACCCCCCTCCCCAGACCACGGCGAGGTCCGGGCTCTGAGCAACCGACCACGGGCCTGAACGGAAGCTGGCTCTGGGGAGGGACTGCTCCAGGGAAAGGCTCCCTCATGAGCTCATCTTTCTTGGCTCACTTCCAGTGAGATTTATGGAGCACCGCACAGTTGTGGGTAAAAAGCGAGTTGAATCTCTATTTTCCAGAGGGGAGAGCGGAGTCCTATTTCTTAGCAGAGAGTGAGTGGCCAGAGCCGGGAGCTCCGCACTGGTTGACCGTTGGGATTATCTGTCTCTGGCCTTTTGGACCTGGTTTCAAATCCTGCCTCTGGAACTTATTAGTTATCTGATCTTAAGTAGGTCCCTTTCCTGGACCTCAGTTTCCCTTTCTGAAAACAACAGAGTTGAATTAGCTGGCCTCCAGGCTTTCTTCCAGTTCTACATCTAGGATCTTCCGTGTGACCCTGGCTGAATCCGTTCCCCTCCCTGCCTGTCATGAAGAGGTCAGATCTGCTTCTCTGGTCTGGTTGCTTATGGGACTTGAGAGTAATCCTGTGGCCTCCCTTGGAGGTTGCAAGAACTGCTCAGGGAATCCCCCTGGCTAGCTCTTTTTAGGACGGCTGCCGTAGGTCTGGGCCTCGGCTCCTTAACCCTCCTGGGCCTCAGTCTCCCCGTCTGACCCACACGTCAGACACACGTGTTACGCTATGTGCTTTATCCAGCACTAGGTCGGGGAACGTTCACGTCGCCAGCACCTGGAAGCGTTCCCTTTGACGTTCCCCACCACTGCCTTGCCTGAGGGAAGGCGGCGCCCAAGTGTGGTCAAGTCCCCATTTTAGCTAAGGAAACTCTTGTTCAGAGAGTTCATGATTTTCCCCAGCTTGGCAGGACGGGAATTTGAACTCGGTCCTCCTGAACGTCCACTGTGCGCTACTCCCTCTCCTTCTAGTGCCAGTGTTTGCTGCCTCCCCAGCACCACCCATCCTGGGAATGACAGAAGGGATGAGGGCTCCATTGAGGTTAATGGTATCTCCCTGCCGCCCCCAGGTTGTGAAGACCATCGGGCTGAGAGAGGTCTGGTTCTTTGGCCTACAGTACCAGGACACCAAGGGTTTCTCCACATGGCTGAAACTCAATAAAAAGGTAAGTGTGCAGGCCCAGGCTGGACATGTGTTCTCCCAGAGAAAAGGAGAGAAATGAGAGAAGGAGGCAGGGGGAAAGGAAGGGCAAGGCGGGCAAGGCAGGAAAGACGGGGAAGGAGAAAAAGGGACAGAAAAGGAGAGACAGGGAAAGG